>VZRI01002286.1:338950-374181 GCA_013397515.1 Upupa epops | reverse complement strand
AGGGTGTCATGGGATGAAGCACCGGAGGGTCGAGGTGCCCTAGAGGGCTGGTCANCCCGCAGCCCGCGGCTCCGACAACGAGAGTGCCGAACTTACCAGTACCGTCTAGTTTAAATCCCCGCGGTTCGCGGCAGTCTCCGCCCCCTTACGTCAGCGTCAGCGCGCACGCAGCCACGTACACCCGCAGCCCGCGGCTCCGACAACGAGAGTCAGTCGAGACGAGAGTCAACGAGATAGTCCTCCCAGCTTTATGTCATCAACAAACTTGCCGAAAGTACACTCTGTCCCCTCATCCAGGGTGATGATGAATCTACTGACTAGGTCTGGATGCCATAGTGACCCCAGAGGAACACGCCTAGATGCAGACTTCCACCTTGACACTGCCCCATTGACCACATCCCTCTACCTGTGGTCGTTTAAGCAGTTCCTAATCCACCCCCCTGTCTCCCATCATCCAGTGCAGCCTTCTTAATTTTGTCCGTGAGGATGTCAGGAGAAATCCTGTGGAAAGCTGTGCTGTGGTCAAGGTAGGACCTCTGGAGATACCTGTCCTGTCCCCTGCCAGAGCATGTTCTCTGACAGTTTTTCTGGCACCTTTTTTCATATCTTTAAGTCTTCTTTCAACAAATCAAGTAGCTGCAATGTAGTTTCGTTAATGTCTACTCAATGACAATAAGAAACCTGATATATTATTTAACACCTGCTTTTCTAACAACTAATTTTTATTAGTACTGATGTCACTGGCATGTACCACTGATAAACTGAAAGTGGAATTTATGATCCTATTGTGTGTTGGGCAGTACTACACTGCCTCTTAGGTATAAACAGATACCTGAAGATACAGATGTTTGGGTTTTGCTTTTAGATGACACTTGTGGAAACCATCAGTGGTTTGGGTGGTTCTTTTTCACCTTCTGGTGATTGTCCTTTTGTTTTCCCAATAGGTGCCTTCTGTTCTGTTTGCTCCGAGTCATCTAATGTCTCTACTGACTCTTGGGATCAATTCTGCCATGGTGTTGGACTGCGGATACACAGAGAGCTTCGTGCTACCTGTATCCTTTGATAATACACAAAACTTCCAGCACTGAGGCTGTCATGACCAGGTGCTATTTTTGTAGAGTTCAAGTGTGCTAAAAGTGTGCTTGTATCAGGAGTAGTGTGGCCAGCTGGCCTAGGGATGTCATTCTCCCCCTGTACTCGGCCCTGGTGAGGCCTCACCTTGAGTGCTGGGGGCAGTTGTGGTCCTCTTACCTCAAGAAAGAGATTGGGGTGCTGGAGCAGGTCTAGAGGAGCAACAAGGCTGGGGAAGGGACAGGAGGGAAAGTCTTATGAGGACAGGTTGAGGGATCTGGGGTTGCTTAGCCTGGAGGAGACTCAGGGGACTTATCACTCTCTACAACTCCCTGAGGGGAAGTTGTATTCAGGTTGTGGTTGGGCTCTTCTCCCAGGCAACTAGTGACAGAATGAGAGAGCAGGGCCTGAAGCTGCCAGGGGAGAGTTAGGTTGGTTGTTAGGAAGACCTTCCTCATGGAAAGGGTGGTCAGATACTGGAATGGACTGCCCAGGGAATGTGGTGGAATCCCCATCCCTGGATGTGTTTAAGATTAAAGACTGGGTGTGACACCTAGTGCCCTGGTCTGTGTGATTGTAGTGATGTCAGGTCATGGGCTGTGCTGTATGATCTTAGAGGTCTTTTCTAGCCTCAGTGATTCTATGAAAACATGGTAAGAACAGGTCAGCCAACCTGGCTTTTTGCTCTGAGATATTGTGACTTGGACCATCTCTTTACTGATGACATGTGAAATCTATGCTCATCAAAACTGGGCAAGGGTGGTTTGTAGTTTCAGACTTTATATACTAGGAATTGGTTTGGGGGGAAAGCAGTGGTAAAGTGTTTCTAGCTGTTAATGCAAGGAATTGTGGTGGCGAAAAACTGTTTAGTTCCTGCAGACTGAAAACTCATACTAAAAAGAGGAGAGTTACCTGATCTTCATGCAGATATATGAGGGAATTCCCATTCTGAGCTGCTGGGGAGCTCTTCCTTTGGGAGGAAAAGCAATCCACAAGTAAGTTCACAGTTGTGTGTTCCAGGTTACTGGTGGTTCATCCATGAAAGTTCATTTTTGACTAAAGAGCAGAGATTCCTGTAGAACCAGTGCTGCATCAGCATCTGGATTTTAAAATTACCACCATCTGTCTTTTGTTGGTGTAGTAAAAGCTGTGGAAGTCAGACTTTCTTCAGTTTATGGTTAAGAATATAACTGAAGGGAATAAATCCTGCCCCATAAGTATCATACAGAGAATGACCCTGAGTTAACAGCCCTCTAACTAATGGAATATGCCGTGTTTCAGGGAGCTGGAGTATCAGCTGTTGGAGCAGTGCATGGTTGATACAGGAGTAGCCAAAGGACAAAGACTTCCATCTGTGATGGGTAAGGTCTGCTCAATGCAGAATATTCACTGAGAACTTGCACTGGGGAAATACTAACAGTGAATAAAATGAGTTCAGTATTCTATTGTAACCCATATTTAACAAGAATATTATTCTTGTGATGAGCTACTCATAACAGCAGGCTGAAATGAAAACTCTGTAGTAATTTTTCAGTCTGTTTTGATAGAAGGTAAACTGCCCCTGTACTCTGCACTTATGTGACTGCACCTTGAGTACTTGATCCAGTTTTGGGCACCAGTATCAGAAAGGACATTGAGGTGGTGGAGCAGGGCCAGAGAAGGGCAACAAGGCTGGGAAGTCTTGCAAACAGGCCCTGTGAGGAGCGGCTGAAGGAACTGCAGTTATTTAGTCTAGAAAAGAGACAACTGAGAGGTGACCTTATTGTTATTTACAGCTACCTAAAGGGAGGCTGTAGTGAGGCTGGTGCTGGTCTATTCTCCCAAATTACTAATGATAGGGTGAGGGAAAATGGCCTCAAGCTGCTTCAGGAGAAGTTTAGATTGAATCTTAGGAAGGAGTTCTTTCCTGCTTTCCTGAGGGAGTCGTTGAGCACTGGAACACGCTGCCCATGGAGGTGGTGGAATCACCGTCCCTGGAGGTGAATAGCTAGAACACTTGAAGCCATGGTCTAGGGCCTGGAGAGATGCTGGGATGAGGGCTGGACTTCATGAACCTGGAAGTCCTGTCCAACCATGAGGATTCTATGATTCTAGAATTCTTTCTTAAATATTTTTTCATCCTTGGGAATCTTTAACATAAAACTTTAATGTAGTAAATGTAATTTAAATGAGGTTCATTCTTAACTTCTACTAAAAAAACCTTTTGTTCTAAGTTGTTTTGTTTATTTTATTTCAGGCTCAGTTCCAGAGGACATAGTAGAGGATATAAAAGGTAACAGTTTCTTTTTGATTGAACTCTAATTCAGTAATTGTGCTGTAGATTGTGTTAATTATGAGTGTGGCATACTTCTACATTTAGGAATTCAAATTTTCTGTTTACACAATTTGTTAGCTAGTGGAAGAGCTTGGAGTCTTTGAAGAAACCCAAAACCTTGTTGAATTCCTCTTTGAGGTTCAGACCATGCAGTGCTAAGGCCACACAAGAATATTTGAAGTGAATTTTGTTAAGAAATTAACTAGGAAGGTTCTGTTTGCCTCAAACTCAGTTTTGCCAAAAGAATAAAGGACGTTTTGGCATAGGCAGGTGAGATGAATCGAGAGCTACATTTACAGTGGGAAAAATAAATTGTCTTTGAGCAGAGCTTGGATGAATTCCTCCGTGGTGTTTTATATACAACAGCTAGAAAAATGTGCGTAATTATAGAAAATAGCAATGAAGATGTATCTCTCGGGCCAAATTAGAAAGAAATGCATCACTCAAATGCAAAATGCTGGTGATTTTTCAAATGGAAGTTGCTTTTCTAATTACGATTGCCTGGGTATGGAAGGATTATTTCTCTGTGGCAGCCATTTCCAAGGAAGACACTCGTTTGTGCCCGTTACAAATAACTAAGTATGTCATAGCACTAACTGCTGGGGTACAAATGAAACTGTGCTCAGGCAGAGCTGCCTGGAGAAAATAAAATACCCTCTGGAGTTCTGAGTGTGCTGAAGAGGAAATATTGCATTGTTTAAAAAATAAGCAGCATCTCATATGGAGCCACAGTGCAAAGCCCACAGTGGTGTGTTTGACACCTCTGACACCTTGTGGCACTGGAGGCACAGTCAGTGACATCACCCTGCCTTTAAGTCTTATGTAACTTGTCTGAGAAACAAATCTTACTTGTCCTAGCTGGGTTTCAGTGTCAGCTTTGTGGTCTGCCCAGGTCTGAGCTCTGCTCATGTGCCTAGGCTGGTTTCCTTTGCATTTATTTCGTAATTGCTGTGGAGTAGGAGAGTCCTAAAGTGTGTTTTCTTCTCTAAATTAGGGAAAATTGTTGTATTTTTTTTGTGAATTGTAGAATTAAAAAAGTTTATCTTCTGCCCCTTTCCTTCCTTTTGTGAAGTCCGTGCTTGTTTTGTGAGTGATCTCCAACGTGGAATGAAAATCCAGGCAGCCAAGTTCAACATTGATGGCAGTGCTGAGGTGGGTGGTGAATGAAGCTTGTCCTTTTCCTGTGGAGCGGATGAAGCCTTTTTTGCCTTTAATGTAATGCATGTTTATTTTTATTTCTAGCGTCCTTCACCGCCTCCAGATGTGGACTATCCTTTAGATGGAGAAAAGATTCTCCATGTAGCTGGCCCCATCAGGTAAGAAATAACCGAAATAACAGAAATAAGAGCAGAGTATTTACTTTTAGGAGCAAACGTTTTCAACTTTGAGAGCACAGAAATTTTTCTAAAATTGAATTTTAGGAAATACTGAAGCTTTTAATGCCTCGTAGGTTATGAATCTCTACTGGGTACAGCCCATAATAAGAGGTGAAGATGAGATCAAACAGGTTAGAGGTTGGGGGGAGCAGTGGCAGAGTACTAACGCACGATGGTGAGAGAGGTTTAGTGAAGTGAGCAGGTTGTTCTCCCTGCTGGCACTGTGTCAGAAGCAGAAGCGATGATGTGTTGTCAGCAGGAAGTCTAGTTATTTCCAGCTCTGCTGCTGGTGAGGGTGAGCTCATCGTGTGGTGCTGCCTCTCATTAACACTCATTTCCTGACTTTTCAACAGAGACTCCGTTGTGGAAATATTGTTTGAACAGGATAATGAAGAGACATCGGTTGCCACTTTGATCTTAGATTCACTCATTCAGGTATCTTTATATAGAAAACAATTTATTGAATGCTCCAGCCTCAGAGAACCTGCTGTTATAAATGATTGTCTGCCATAACGCCCATCTGACTGCAGGCAGTGATTGGTTGAAGACGTTTAGCACAGCAGTGACTCCTAGACTTCTGCCACACAATGAGGTTCTGTGGGGTAGCAACTCACCATGTGTCACTCACTCCATGACTGTTCTCTTACTCTCTGGTACTCTGCAACATTTCTAGGGGGAGGTTCTAACCAATGCAGTGCTTAGCCCTTCGCAGAAGCAGTAAGCCAGCTTGTGTTTATGAGGGGGTGAGATTACACGTGTGATGACAAAGGAGTAGCTGAAACTTGCTGTTAAAGGAATTTCACTGCTTGGACTAAAGTGACAGGAATAGAGAAGTGATTGTTCCCCTGTACTGGTCACTGATGAGGCCTCACTTTGAGTATGGGGTCAGTTTTGGGCACCTCAATACAAGAAGGACACTGAGGGGCTTGAGTGGGTCCAGAGAAGGGTACCAAGGTTGGGGAAGAGTCCAGAGAACAAACCTTGTGAGGAGCAACTGAGGGAGCTGGGGCTGGTTAGTCTGGAGAAAAGGAGGCTGAGGGGAGACCTTATTGCATCACCATCCCTGGCTGTGTTCCACAGTCATGGAGATCTGGAGCTCAGGAACAGGGTTTATGGATGGACCGAGTGATCTCAAAGGTTAATTCCAACCAAAACGATATTGTGATTCTATGACACAGGTATTCTGTTCCTTATTTGGTGAGGTGTTTTGCTGAGAGACTTTATGACACCTGCAAACTGCTGGTTTACCAGGCAGTTAACAGAAGAACATTTGTTTCACTGTATTTATTACAGCCTGTACGTTAGATTTATTGTGGAGAAACTTGTTGCCACATACCAAACACTTAACTTCTTACTATATTTAGGGAAGAAATGCATTAGAAAACCAATCTAAATAGAAATTTTCATTATGTGCTGGCATATGACTGTTAATTAGAGTTGACTTCCTATAGTTATTGATGCCATTTCAATTAGTTTACCCAAAACATAATTTATTGGCCAGCTAGAGACTTGGAGGGGCAGGACAACACTTCCATTAGAATTCCTCGTGAACAAATGGTTTAACAAGTTCCATACCTGGAGCCTTCTCCTCTGTACCTCTGGGTTTTTTACTTTGTGTTGCACCTTGGCCAGAGGAAAGAGGGGTGTTGAACGTACAGATGTTAAATACACCCAGTCACTTCTGGACAGGAGGATCTTGGAACCCTGGAAATTTTTTTCAAAGGGGATGCTTTAGCAGTTAAGGGTTGTAGTGTGGACTTGATGATCTTGAAAGTCTTGAAAGTCTCTTCTGTGAGAGCTGTGGCTGAGGCTTCAGGAGTAGGGAGGTGATGGTGCCCCTGTACTCATGCGACTGCACCTTGAGCACTGTGTCTAGTTTTGGGCACCACAGTGTAAGAATGACATTGAGGTGCTGGAGCAGGTCTGGAGAAAGACAACAAGGATGGGGACATGTATGGAAAACAGGCCCTGTGAAGAGCGGCTGAGAGAACTAGAGTTATTTACTCTAAAGAAGAGGAGGCTGAGGGGAGACCTTATTTCTCTCTACAACTACCTGAAAGGAGGTTGTATTGAGGCTGGTGCTGGTCTCCTCCCAAATTACTAATGATAGGATGAGGGGAAATGGCCTTAAGTTGCATCAGGGGAGGTTCAGATTGAGTCTTAGGAAGAAGTTCTTTCCTGAGAGAGTGGTTGGGCACTGGAACAGGCTGCTCAGGGAGGTGGTGGAGCCACTGTCCTTGGTGGTGTTTAAAAGGAGAGTAGCTAGAACACTTGAGGTCATGGTGTAAGGATTAAGGAAATTTTGGGATGAGGGCTGGACTTGATCGTACTGACGTCCTATCTAGCCATGAAGGTTCTATGATTCGGGTCTCTCTGACACATCTTCTCCCAGAACTGTCACCTTTCTGCTGGGTTCTGGCCTGCTGCAGCTGAAGGGCTTTACAGGGACTTACAGTGTGTCCATAAAACCTTAGTTGGGCAGTTCCTCAAGCCTGGTTTTATTGAGAAATCTGGGAAAAAGATGATGTGGAATGTGTTTCAGCTGAGATAAGTGCTGAAGTGCTGGAAAGACTGGATTTCTGACAGACCTTTGCATGCCTGTTCATGCAACTTCAATTAAAATGTTGTGGGGTTTTTTTATTCCTGTTTGTATTAGTGTCCCATCGACACCAGGAAGCAGTTGGCAGAGAACTTGGTAGTTATTGGGGGCACGGCTATGTTGCCAGGATTCCTCCACAGGCTCATGGCTGAAATCAGATACCTGGTGGAGAAACCGAAGTACAAAGAAGTACTTGCCACTAAAACCTTCAGAATTCACACTCCACCCGCCAAACCCAACTGCGTGGCCTGGCTGGGAGGTAAGGAGAGAAAAGCTGTGAAACAGAGGTACAGAGTGAAACCCAAACCTTCCAGTGGGCTTTGTAGTGAACCAAGAGCAGGAAGAATCAGGCAGACTACTGAAATTGAGCTGCGCTGGGGCTATGGGGAATTGTTTTACCCTCCTGGAAGAACTGGTGTGGGGTAAAGTTCCCTCTGGGGATGTTTGTAGGGTGGAATGGCACTGCAGGTTACAGAAGCTTTAAACAGATTGTATTTCCACAGGCTTTGGAGTGTGCAAAGCATTTATAAATCTTCAGTTTAAAAACCTTCTGAGTCATCTTTTACAATTAGCAAACAAGCTGCTGTGGTCTGGAACTTCCAACAGCTTGTGTAAACATCTTGTGGGTGTTTTGTGACACTCTTTTGGGACGCTAAACACCAAAACTTCTAGGAAAGTTTGAGGTCAGCAGCAGCTCAGTTAGGCCAGTGAGAAGTGGCTGGATCCTTTCACCCCTTTGATTTCTGAAACAGGCCTCAAAAAGGACAGTTGAGATGCTCAATGGGAACAAGCAGAAGAAATTCCATATATTGAGTTAATGCAACATGTATTTTTTCCTCCATTACTATAGGAGCCATTTTTGGGGCACTTCAAGACATTCTTGGGAGCCGCTCTGTGTCCAAAGAATACTACAGCCAGACAGGCCGCATTCCCGACTGGTGCTGCCTCAATAATCCTCCACTGGAAATGATGTTTGATGTTGGGAAGGCACCTCCACCTCTGATGAAAAGGGCATTTTCTACAGAGAAATGAGCACTTAACAGCTACACAAGGGTTCCCCTCATCTATTTCAAGTAGATAATCTGTGTTGGCCTGTATTTTTATTGTGGTCTGTGTGTAACACTTAAATACAAACTGTGTGGATGCTGGGGGGAAGAACAATGGTAGGAACTAACTATTCAAACCTTGTCATCCACTTGTAGTTTAAAAACTTAACCTCTGGCAACTCCTGTGCTGCTTTGTTCTCTTCTGAAGGAATTTTGCACCGTCATGAGTCACAGCTTGCTGAATTGTTATTTATCTGTACAGCGAATGACCCTGTGGAGAGATATTGTTTTAAGGTAGTTTTATTTTAAATGTGATTAGAAGAATGAGGGATGGACTGTGGGAAACATCCTTGGGAGCTTTTCTGCTAAATTCTGTATTAAAATGTTCCACCCTTGAGTCATACTTGAGAAAATGATTTGGGGCTGTTGAACAAAAATGATTCAGTGGTGTTTCCCCTGGACACAGGCCTGCTTGGGAAGTCTGAGCAGAGAACCCTCAGGCAGGTTCCTGAGATACCAGCATTCTCCTTGTTTTCTTGAGTACTGGGGACTTTGACACAATTTGTTCCCCTTTACCAAGCCCTTTTATCTCCGTGGCAGTGAGACTTGAGGATCATGGGGTTGTGAGTCCTTTTCAGCAGGGTCCCACTCTGCTCAGCCATGCTGTCCCACTATCACCTTCTCTCCAGGTGTAACTTCTACAGGGCCAGGCAGAAGACTTGAGAATACAGCCACTCCTGGCAAAAAAACCTGTGGGTGAGATCTGGGCCTTACAGGGCTGACAGGGAAGGAGTAGCAGAATCTGATATTGACCTGTCTGGAGCAAGGCCTGGGGATCCCAGTGGCTTCCTGAGTGGATCCAGGAAGTGTTTACCATTGCAGCCCTTCTATGTAATAAAGCAAAAGGGATAACCCCCCCCAAGGTTATGAGAGCAGCCTTCTACATTCCTGTTCTTAACATGTTCTATGATTCTGTGATTCTATGTTCCCAGACTGCTCCTGAAAGGAGAGTCTGCCATCAGCAAGGGTCGCTGGAAGGGCTGGCTCATGTCTATCAGTAGTTCTCCGTGGGATATGGAACTCTACAGAGCCTGTTTGAGGTAGTGCAGCATTGTCATTCTGAACTGCAGTGGATTACAGCTGAGGAAATTCAGGGTAGTCTTAGTCCTTTCCTTTTCAGGGGTATTTAAGTGCTGCTCTGTGTGTGTGTACATACCCTGGGACCTTTTGCAGGCCTGGCATGTTCTGCCACCGTGTCCTGCTTCTCTCTGCTCTCCTGAGGGGTTTCTGCATCAGTGAGCAGCTTCCACAGTTGCTGTTTCACACTGCTGAACCAGAAATTCTAACTCTATGTTGCTGGTGGGTTTAAGTGCCGAGTTTCATGCCCCATTAAGGATGGAAACAAGATTCTTACTTCTTCGAAGGGATGAGGAAAGACTATGATCTGCTTTTCAAAACAACAATTCCTGGGAAGCCCTTGGAGATCTCACTGTCGGTGTGTTGCCATGCAGAAAGGGATTTGGCTTATTTTTTGAAGCCCAGATGTTGTAGTTCTTCCCTCCCTGACACAGCAGGGTCTGTGGATCCTTGCTGCGGAATCACAGGGAACTCAAACATTTTATCAGGAACACAGCGACAGGCACAAAGTCCTGCAGTGACTGGAGGTTTTCCCTCTGGATTTCCCAAATCTGGACTGGAAGCTGTTCTGAAAGATTGGTCGTAGCCAACTGCAAACAGGTCCAGCTGAGCTGAGTCCTGCTGAAGGAGGAATATTTTGGGATACCTGCTTTAACCCATTCCCCTCATTCCCTTTTTGTAGACCATCTCATGTTGGAAGGAGCCTGTAAGGATCATCAATTCCAACTCCCTGCTTCTTGCAGGACCACACCAAACAAGTTTTCTGGAGAGCCTATTGCAGTGACTGCCCACTCACCCATGAAGAACCTTTTCCTCACATCCAACCTGTACGTCCCCTGAAGCAGCTTCATTGTGTTTCCTCATGTCTTATTGCTGGTCACCAGAGAGAGGTCAGCTCCTTCTCTTCAGTGCCCAACTTGAGGAAGTTGTAGACAGTGATGAGATCACTCGTCAGTGATGAGGGCAACCCTCAATGACTAAGGGAATCCTGAAGCCGCCTCCCAGCTGAACAAGCCAAGCGGCCTCAGCTGCTCAGAACCCTTCCCTCAAAGCCTGTCATTGCTTTTGTCACCCTGCTTTTTATGCACTCCAACAGTTTGATGCTCTCATACTGAGACACCCAGAACTCAAGGTGGGACCACACCAGTGCAGTGTCCAGTAGGATAGTTGTGTCCCTGCCTTGGCCAGTGACCCCTTGCTTGATTCACCCCAGGACAGGGCTGGCCCTTTGTGGTGCCAGGACGCATTATCCCGCTCTCCATCAGCACGGATCCCATCGCGCAGAGCTGTTCCGTGGCCTCTTCTGGAGGAGAAGGCCAACTTTATGTTAAACTCCAGCAATGTCCCTGCCCAGCTCCTATCAGTCTCTGAGGCCCTCAGGGGCTCCACACCGTCTATCAACCTATGCTCGGTTCCTGCTGATGATCGAAAAATAAACGACTTTCCTGCAGGTTACCGTGTATTGCAGCAGCTGCTGAGTTCCTCTAAGAATTTGAGGTACCCCTAGGCACCTCCTGTGGTCCGTAGGAAAACGGCCCCAAAAAAGTTCCGCCCAACGTGGGGCTCGAACCCACGACCCTGGGATTAAGAGTCCCATGCTCTACCGACTGAGCTAGCCGGGCACTGGAAGTTGGGTTTTCACCCCCTCCCCTTCACCATGTGACGTACTATGCTCCACAGCGAAGGGCTGCAGCGGCCGCTGATTGGCCGGCGCGAGAGCCAATGGGAAGGCGTGTTGTTGGGCTGTGGGGAGTGTGACGGGCTCCGTCCGGCGGGGGCTGAACGTGCCGCCGCCATGAGCTCCATTGGCACCGGGGTGAGTGGGGGCCTGGCCCCGCGGTGTTGATACAGCGGGGTACGGTACGGCACGGCACAGCATAGCATGGCCTGGCCTGGCCTGGCCTGAGGCTCGCGGAGTGCCCCTGGGTAGCGGAGCCGACCCGGAGCTGCTGCTGAGTCACTGCCGCCCTTTAGGCCGAGGGAACCGAAGGCGGGAACGGGGTCGCCCTAGGTCCTAGGAGGTGGCGGGGCCGGGGGGTTGTTCGGACCAGACGTAATGAGGTCGAGCCGGGCGTTTTGTTCTGCTCGCGGGGTTCCGAGTATCGGACCGGGCAGGCTGTCTCCTGGCGCTAGTGGGGAGTGAACCTGTCCGTGTGTGCCATGCGCTTGTAAGCGTTTAGAATGGATGCTGCTATTATGAATAAAATATGGACCCCTGTTATTAACTGTCTATGTTTTCAAAAGTCATAAAAGGCCCACAGGAAGTTCCCGTATCTTTTAAGCTTTGCACAATGCACAGCGATACTAGAGGTTGTGGAAAGAGCGGAGATTAGTCTCTTTTCCCAAGGAACCAGTGACTGGACAAGGGGAAATGGCTTCAGGCTATGTCGGGGAAGGTTAGATTAGTTATGAGGAGAAACTTCTTCCTGGAAAGGGTCCGCAGGCCTTGGCACAGGCCGCCCAGGGAGGGGGTTGAATCGCCGTTCCTGACCATGTTTCACAGTTGTGGAGAGCTGGAGCTCAGGGACAGGGTTTAGTGGTGGCCTTGGGGCAGTTGGGTTAATGGTTGGACTCGATGGTCTTAAAGGTCTTTTCCAACCGATTTCGAGTGATTCAGACCAGTGCAATGTCTGAATTGACTGGATTTGAGGTGTGGGTGTGTCCAGCACTGAGACCATCAACTTCTCGTTGTCAGCGTGTGTTTGCTGCTGTTTGTGCATCAAAGGCTACAGCCTGCTTCTGGTTTTTCATCCACATTGATGCCATGTGGGTGGCAGTCACATTCTTAAATAGACTTCTGAAAACGCTGGGGTCTGATGCATTGGGAGTTTTCACTGAATACTTTGTTTTCTTCTTCAGTACGACTTGTCAGCTTCTACATTTTCTCCAGATGGCAGAGTGTTCCAGGTCGAATATGCTATGAAAGCTGTGGAGAATAGCAGGTAAGGTAATGTCTGCATCTCTGTCAGTTTTCAGCCTCTAGAAGCACTGTTGTTGGACTGGAGATAGAATTCTGAGTATCTCTATCCCTTGGGCTCTTTTTATGAGGCATCAAATGAAGTATTTCTCTAGAAATCACCTTTTCTTGCTAGAAGCAAGTATGTTGTGAGGAGTGCCCAGGAAGGCAGGGAACATACTCGTGTGTCAAGGGCAATACAGACTTTGTGTTTTGAGGCAAGATCAGATTGTAGGTCCCCGTAATGTGTGTAGGGTAC
Source organism: Upupa epops (assembly GCA_013397515.1). Taxonomy (NCBI): domain Eukaryota; kingdom Metazoa; phylum Chordata; class Aves; order Bucerotiformes; family Upupidae; genus Upupa; species Upupa epops. The sequence goes on along the minus strand of VZRI01002286.1, from coordinate 361,423 downwards.
TCAGGTGCTCTGGCAGCAGAGCTCTAGCAGTATCTAAAAGCCTGTTTTATGGATGTGAATGAGATACTAAAAGGCTGATGTACTCAGGGCCTTGTAAATCTAGAACTTCAAACGTATTCCCCAAGAAATGGAGGCCCTCCAGGTTCTGCTAAAGGTACTCTGTAGGTACCTGACATTCCTCGGCTACATAAGGGATTCTGTGGAGCCAGAATCCCATCTGTGCTTTAGGGGGGTCAATCAGTAGGAGTGGAATGGATCATCCAAGTGCCTGTTATGGCCACAGGCTGCCAGACAAGAATGAATTAATTATTTTGTGTATGCTGTGGTTGGTAATTTATGCCTGATTATGCATTTTTTGAGGATTAGAGAACAATTCTGGAATATTGTCTCCAGTTCTGGGCTCCCCAGATCAAGATGGATAGAGACTTGATTGAGAGAGTCCAACAGAGGGCCATGAGGATGATTAGGGGACTGGAGCATCTACCTTATGATGAGAGATGGAGAGATCTGGGACTTTTCAGCTTGGAGAGGAGAAGGTTATGATGGGACTTGATCACTGTCTATAAATCCATGACAGCTGGATGTCAAAAAGAAAGAAACACTCTCTTTTCACTTGTGCCCTGCAATAGGACAAGGGGCAGTGGGTGAAAGCTGGAGCACAAGAAGTTCCATTTCAATATGAGAAAAAGTTTCTTTACTGTAAGGGTTATAGAGCACAGGAATGGGCATCCCAGGGAGGCTGCGGGGTCTCCTCTGGAGACTTTTAAAGTCCTCTGGATGCATTTCTGTGTAACCTGTCTTAGGTTTTGTGATCCTGTTCAAGCAGGGGTGTTGGACTTGATGACTCCTGGATGTCTCTTCCAACCCCTGTTCTGTGTGTCTGTGAATAACAGAGTAGTTCAGGTTGGAGAAGATCATTAAAATCCTCGAGTCCATTAACCTGACTGTTTCAAGCCCACTGCAAAACCCTGTCCCTCAGTGTGACAAAAATTGTCACGTCCCGTGGGTCGAGAATTTCCACAAAGTAGAGGTTAAACAGTCAGCGGTGTTCATACTGGTATCACTCAGCCCAGTGTTGAGGCAGAGACTCTGCCATCACTCCAAACTGCCACTTGTGTGTGGGATCTGTTCAGAAATGTCTGAAATGTCTCTTAACAAATCTACTTCTGGGAAAATTGTATTCTTTCTCTCACTTTGCTATCACTTAGCTATCTCTCCAACTATCTGAAGAGAAGTTGTAGTCAGGTGGGGATTGGGCTCTTCTCCCAGGCAAGTAGCAAGAGGATGAGAGGGCAGGGCTTGAAGCTGTGCCAGGGTAAGATTAGGTTGGATGTTAGGAAGCCCATCCTCAAGGAAAGGGTGATCAGATGTTGGAATGGACTGCCCAGGACAGTGGTGGATTTGTGGAGGTGTTTTAAGGACAGAGTGGATGTTTCATTTAGTGCCCTGGTCTGGCTGATGTGATGATGTCAGGTCATGGGCTGGGCTTGATGATCCTAGAAGCCTTTTCTTGCCTCAGTGATTCTGTGATTATCTGTTAAGTGTTTTACACCACAGTTAAGTTTCTGTGTGAGGAACTTACATTTCTCTTGTCTTTCAGTACAGCAATTGGGATACGATGCAAAGACGGTGTAGTCTTTGGAGTAGAAAAACTAGTCCTGTCCAAGCTTTATGAGGAGGGCTCCAATAAGCGTCTCTTCAACGTTGATCGACATGTTGGAATGGTAAGGTGCTGTTTCATTTTAATTTTCAATAAACCAACAGTGACCCCCTCAGAAGTACTAATCTATGAATCAAAAGATAAATGGCAAGTAGATTAACAGAGTCAGAAGTGCCAGTGAGTTTCTGCAAGTGTTTATACTTCTACTTATAGCTATAAATTCTATATAAATGCATAAACGAAATCAGCATTTAAGACAGAAGATGCTTTTTTTTTGAGACTGTTTAAGATTTTTGAAGTGCTTTTTGGTTGTTCACACATGAATGTAAGCGTGAATTCCTGTGCTCAAGGGGTCCTTTTAACTTCATGCGAAGCACTGATTGAGTCCTAATAAAACACAAGGTAACACAAAAGATACTTCATTAATCATAATTACTGATTGTTCTAAAGAACAGTTCTGTTCTGTGTGAATACGTAACCATGCTGACATGTTGTGAGTGAGCCAGCAGGTGGATGGTGTGATGGAACCCCCTTACAGTAGTGTATGGAACTCAGTAAACCCCTCAGTTAAGTCCCATAATTAGACCTTTGTCCATTAACTCCACTCAGTTAGTACAAGGTGTGCTGGGCCTCTTGGTCTGATGCCTGTTCTTATCCCAGGCAGTGGCGGGACTTCTGGCAGATGCACGTTCTTTGGCAGACATCGCTAGAGAAGAGGCTTCTAACTTTAGGTCTAACTATGGCTACGATATTCCACTGAAGGTAAGATGGTGGTTCACTCGGAGATTTTTTGGAGTTCTTACTCTAGACACAGAGAATTAAATTGTATTATTTGAGATCTATTTATTTCTGCAAATAAGGGTTCCCAATGTCTTCTTTTTCCTCCATTCAGCATCTCGCAGACAGAGTGGCAATGTACGTACATGCATACACACTGTACAGTGCTGTCAGACCTTTCGGTTGCAGGTGAGTCCTTCAAACATTTGTAAGGATCTTTCTTTTACAGTGTGTTGCGTTTTTTATAGGCCTTTTTTTAAACTGGGAATGAGTAACTGGTTTGACAAGTCTGTAACACAGCCCAAGGAGCACAGCCTTGAGCAGAAATCACAGCTTATTGTTGGTTCCTTATCCAGTGTAGGGATAAGTTTGCATTAACCCATCACCGTAGAGACAAATGAGACTGCCTCTGACCAGAAACATCCTGACAGAAAACCCAAAGGTAATGAGAGAGTCCACAGCAAAAGGAGAACCCAGCTGAATCTGCTATAGAAAATATCCATTAAACTTACAGTCTGTGTCTTCAGCTGAGTTAGGTCCATTGTTTGTGAATTTGAGTCAATGTTACTAAATCTGTGTCAGTGATGAAGCAGAGCTTTACTCTGCAAGCATCCTGCTTGCCCTGCTAAGGCTACAGCTGTGATGGAGTTCTAGTACAAAGGCTGATCAAATGAGATGAGATCTGCTGTCTTATTACAGAGAAGTAGAGCTGGGCTGTTGTGCTAACACTGAACTGTTCAGACAGGCAGCTTCATGGAATACAGCAGGACAGTAAGAGTTTTGCTCCAGGAAGAATAGAGGAAAGCTGAGCTGGTGTAATCATTTGATTTAATTCTGTGTGGATTGGTAGAAATGTTTTTAATTTCACATGTCCCCCTCCAGTTTCATGTTAGGGTCCTATGATGATGATGACGGTGCACAACTGTACATGATTGATCCATCAGGAGTTTCATATGTGAGTTTTTATATTTCCATGTTGGCCTCAGGTCCTCTTTTAAAAGCTTTCAGATAGGAAAATCCCTTTGTTCCAAAGGAGCTGTTAATTTTTTCTCTTATTGCTTGGGAAGTTCTCTAGTCAGTCATTGCTGTAGCCTGGGAAAAGTCCCATCTGCTGTCCAAAAAGGACAAGTTTAGTTGTGATGCCCCATTCACAAAACACTTCAGGTAAGAGAGGGCTGACTCAGGCTGCTAAGAGCAAGTCAAATGAAGGTAGACACTTGAGTAGTTGTAATTCTCTGTTTGGCCCTGTGTTACACGCAGGATGATACACACTCAGTTCTGAACAATGAACTGGCATGGAAGTTTTTTCTTTAATTTTCCCTCCAATAAATCCAATGCTGTAGCTGCCGAGGGGAATGGAAGTGCTGACTTGTGCTGTGCTGACACTTCCCTGTGTTTTCATGGTAGGCACGTGTGTTGAGTTGGTTTTGATCTTGTAGAACTTCTCTAATTCTAGTCTGAACTTCCATGAATGTAATAATATTAAAAATAATTATTACTGTAATCTTAGAAATTATCTACTGCAATAAATTGAGCAGCTGTTTCTGTTCAGGAGTGACTGAGAACTTCTGGTTTCTATCAGCAGTGGTAGTACTCGATCTAGTGACTGGGTTCTATTCAACAATTTGGGAACGAGCCCCTAGAGAGAACAATGCCAAGGGTTAGTGTCTATTAGTATCTTGCTGTGTGAGTAGAGCGGGGGTTGTCATATGCAAAGTGACAGCAACAACTTTAGAGGGATTAATATCTAATTAAATGTGGCTTTTTGTTTTGTTCTTTTAGGGTTATTGGGGTTGTGCCATTGGTAAAGCCAGGCAGGCGGCAAAAACAGAGATCGAGAAACTTCAGGTACGATGTTACAGTTTTGTTGTGGTGTTTCAGGACAGGCGTTCATGTCTTGCTGTGTTACACCATCACGGAATAATTGAGGCTGGAAAAGACCTCTTAAGATCATCCAGCCCAGCCCGTGACCTGACATTGCCACAGCAGCTAGATCATGGCACTAAATGCCACCTCCAGGGATGGGGGCTCCACTGTCTCCATGAGCAGTCCCATTTCAGTGTCTGATCACCCTTTCCATGAGGAAGGGCTTCCTAACATCCAACTTAACCCTCCCTTCGCAGCTTCAGGCCCTTCCCTCTCCTGTCACAAGTTGCCTGGAAGAAGAGCCTGAGCCCCACCTGACTAGTTATAGAGTGGTAAGGTTCCCCCTGAGGCTCCTCAAGGCTAAACACCCCCAATTCCCTGAGCCTTTCCTCATTAGACTTTTCCCCCATCCCTTCCCCAGCCTCACTGCTTCTTTGGACCTGCTGCAGCACTTCAGTCTCTTTCGTGAGGCAAGGGGTCCAGAACTGCCCCCAGTACTTGAGAGGAGGCCTCACCAGTGCCCAGTGCAGGGGAAGAATGATGTCCCTAGTCCTGCTGGCTATACTCTTGCTGATACAAGCCAGGATGCCATTGGCCTTTTCATGCCATCTGGGCATATTGCTGGCTCCTTTGTCAACCAGTACAGTGTTACCTTTTTGGATGCCTGAGTGTTACAAAATAAAGGAGATCAGATGGAACAGTCCCTTTTACACTCCAGGAGGTGATTTAGCCTCTGAATGAAGACTTGAGGGCAGCTCTGTACAGGGTGGTGTATCTGTTCTTTTCCAAAAGTTTTAACCCTTAACAAGTTGGAAAAAGCTTAAAAAGTTGGGAAAAAAAGCTGGTTCTTGGTTAAGACAGTGAGTAGAACTGCAGAATCACAAATCAGGGCTCTGAGAATGTAATGGAGAAAAATAAGATCCTTGCCAGGTGAAGCAGTGATTCTCAGCTGGTTTATGTTGAGGTACTGCCTTTTATCAAAAGATGGTAAAATAAGAGAATCATTTAGGCTGGAAAAGATCTCTAAGGTCGAGTGCAGCCATTAACCCAGCTGTCCCAAGCCCACTGCTAAACCCTGACCCTAGGCTGTGTCCATAGATCTGCTCTGCTGGCATCTTGCTTATGGTTTTGGTCTGCAAAAGTGCATCACAACTGCTCAGCTCAGGGAAAGGTTGAGTTCATCTGATTGTGACCCTTTCAAGAATAGTCTGTTTATGTTGCTGTAGTATAATAACAGGAAAATTACAGTGTTCCTACACTCAAGTCATTCAGTCTTGAATCTGGTCAGGCTCCTGGATACCAAATTAAAAGAAGCCTATAGATCACCCAATCTTGATACTGGAGTTGTGGTGGCATCTGGGAAATCATCATTTCCATTTCCATGTGTGCAAATTGGCAGGCAGTTAATGATAGGTTGGGCAACATATAATTAGTCCAAAAAATTCAGTAGCTATGCAGTGCTGCGATTTGTTAAGACTTGTGCGTTACTGAGTGCTGTACAGCTGATGAGCACATGTGCTGCTTGAAGTGTACGGTGCAGCCTGTAGAAGCTGTACATGGGAACAGCAGGGTGCTCCGTAGCCCAAGTGTGTTTGTTTCGTTAATGCTTTGTTTGCGAAATGTCTTCAGTAACACATATGATCTTGTCACAGCAGTGTGAGACAAGGCCAGTCCTATCTGGTGTGTGGATGCTTTTTGTTAAGTGGGCAGTTTTCCAGGTCAGAGTTAACTGTGATGAGATGGATTTGTCACAACTGAAATGAGAAACAGACAGATACAGAAGCTTTAGTGGGGTGATGCTGCCTGCAGTTGCTTGTGAACTTATGCTGGTTCTGTGGAAGAGATCGGTACAGGCGGAAAAGCACGTAGTCAAAACTGCAGAGCAGATCTCATGTCTGGGAGAGGACACATCATGCCAAGCCCTTGTATAGCTCAGGGTGTGAGCAGGAAACAACTCGCTGATCTGCATCTTTTGGGGATGTCTGATACGGTCCACAGTGGGAAAACCTGTAGTAGTGGGAAGAGCACTCAGATCTCTTTTGCAGCACTTACCATGCAGCTCTGACACTACGTACAACCTTGTGTGTGGTCACCAGGAAAAGGGAAGTTACTGTGCATGGCCCTTGTGAGGCCTCAGCTTGAGTACTGCGTTCAGCTCTGGGCCCCTCATTCTAGGAAAGACATGGAGATGCTGGAATGGGTTTAGAGGAGAGCTACCAAGCTTGTGAGGGGTTTAGAGAACCAGTCTTCTGAGGAGAGGCTGAGGGAGCTGGGCAGGTTTACTTTGGAGAAGAGGCTGAGGGGGGACCTCACTCCCCTCTCCAACTACCGGAAGGGAGGTTGTGGAGGGGTGGCTGTTGGTCTCTTCTCCTTGGCGATTGCTGACAGAAGCAGAGGCAGTGGCTTTAAGTTGAGGCAGGGGAGGTTTAGATTGGATCTTAGGAAGAAATTCTTTCCAGAAGGAGTGGGGAGGGACTGGAACAGCCTTCCAGGGGAGGTGGTGGAGTCTCCATCCCTGGAGGTATTTAAGAACCATGTAGCCATGGTGCTTCATACCCTGCTAGAGTGACAGTGGAGGAGGTTAGTTTGTGTTTTTCAATCTCTCAGGTCTTGAGGTTTTTTGTTGGTGTGGGGATGGTTGGACTTGGGGATCTGGGAGGTCATTTCCAGCCAGGGTTATTCTGTGATTTTGTGATAGAGAGACATAATGGTAATTAACTGCTGGGGTGAACTGTGATGGTACATACTTGGATCGTCTGAGGAATGAGCACTCCTTGGATGGGAAAAGGATAATGGCAAAAAATAAATTCTGCCTTCTCCCCTGTAAATAGGAGTAACAGACCTTTGAGTTTCTATTTGACTATTTAGTATGCACCAACACATGCAGTTCTTTGCCTGTAAGATAAAGGGTGTATCTGTAGGGTCAAGCATCCCAAGTGTAAGGGCTGGGGCAGAGTTTTTCCATCTGCTGAGGTACCTTCTTAGGCCAGGACTGAGATGCCATGTCTGTGCGCATTCATTCTCTGGCCAGCTACCTCCCTAAGCGAGCTCTTCAACCCAGAGAGGGGTGTGACTCTCAGCACAAACAAAGGAGCTTTGTTGTTTTCATTTCTTCACCAGTGTCTCAAAACTTGCTGCCATAGGATGGTTTTGAAAACATTTTGAGATGGTAAACTGCACTAATGAAACCTAGCAGAATGTATTACTGCTTTAGAGTCCAGCAGAGCAGACTGGCAGGAGAACTGTTCAGCCTCTAACCCCCTAGCTGATGACTGCTGTAAACTGGGCAGATTTTCATGTAACAGCTTTTTCACAGAACATTTCAGCTGTAAAATTCTCCGCTGGAAGATTGACTTTTGTGTGCCAGGCTGAAAGACTCGTCGTAAGAACAAGTTCTAGTCTTACTTTTTGTCACTTTTATCACTGCTGAACAGTAAGACTTGATGGTCTTACAGGTCTTTCCCAATCTAAAGGGTTCTGTGGTTCAGTTCTAAGGCACACACACTGCCCCTCAGGTGCTGCCTTGTGGAAGTGGAACACTACCTTCTCTTAAGCCATGTGGGGTTTTTTTTTGTCTGCAGATGAAAGAAATGACCTGCCGTGATGTTGTTAAAGAGGTTGCGAAAATGTAAGTCTCCAACCTGTTTTTTCCAACTCCATAAAAATCCCTGCTGGTGAGCTTGCTGTGGCTTCAGACTGAAGATGTTCCCTTTAAACTGGCTACCAGGTTTCATTTCTACTGTATGAGTGTTGGTGCTGAGTCTGGTATCTTCTGCTGTGAATGGTTTTTTCTCTCCCTGTGAGATGGGTTGTGCTATACAGTATTGAAAAATGTCAGACAGTGTGAAAGAAGACATCTTTTTATCAGCAATTTTTATAAGAGCAGCTTGTAGCAGCAGTGAATTAAAAGTTAAACTGTCCGTGTCATAGGTTTTAAAATGAGTAAACCAGGTGACGGACAGGGGAAGCTCCTCAGTGTCCCAATTATGAAGAAAGCTGTAGGCTTCGTTACATAGACTGAACCATGGACTGATGCTTCAGACATGAAGTAGTCCAGAAGTGGAGCTCAGGTCTAAGACCAAGTGTAAAAAAAGACTCAAGTGTTTAAGGCAAGAAGCAAAGTATGAACTTGTTTAAGGATAGGGTATAGCTGTGCTCATTTAAATGGTAAAATTCGATACCCCATGGAAAGTCTGTGAATACTTAATGTTACTACTGTAATGATCTGTAGCTGCAAAACTCATCTGCATTTAATGTCTGTTGCTTAGCAGGGTAGAAAGAAGTACTATTCTTTTTCCTAGTGCTGGCGATGCAGCACCTGAGTTTCTTTTGGCATTTGTGTCTGAGGCTGTCATAGCAGCAGCTAGAGGAAAGAATTCATGGGATATCTGTTTTTGAAACCTTGCAAAGATCTCAAAGCAGTTCTAATATGGCACAGAAATCATGCAAATTCTGCCTCAGCTCAAAACTTAGTAACAGCTCTAGATACAGTTCCGTTCTTCAACTCAAATTCAGCATTTGGGAAGACAGCAAAGACACTAGTATTTTTTTTAATCCTAAAGTACTAGCCAGTTATTTCTTCAAGAGCTGATAGCGGTAGATTGTTGCTAAAGGTTTGTACCCAGGTGAACACATAAGAAAGGCCTCACAGATCATCTTGGGCAGTGATCGTTCAGTCTAACAGCGATAGGAGGCTGTCAGATGAACCCAAGCATACAGAGACATTTCCTGGGACACCAGGGTTTTTTTCATAATCCTATTATCAGGCTTGAATTGGAAGCACTAATGTGGTGCTGAAGGTATCCCTTATCCCTCTGCTGTCTCCAGGCTTTCTCTGTTTGCCAGAAATAGCTGGTGTTCTCCAGCTTCTGGCTTCCCAGTCCTTTTATGAAACCAACTACAGAATAGAGCCTTCTTACAAGGGAAGCCACAGGTGGCTCTAAGCTCTACTGCTGAGTGTCTGTCACATCATTTTTGCTCTTATAGTTTAACATTTTTGTCCCACAGACTAAGGCATTAATTAATTAGTCTGGATAGTGTGGCACTTGGATTTAGTCTTCAATGTAAACTGAAATAGGATTTACAAAACAAATACAGGACAGTCCTAACTGTATTATCTAGCAGCAGCAGGCAGTGATGACGTAGCCTTGATTCTGCAGTATTGGAATCCTAGTATTTGCTTTTACTAGGAGGAGTATCTCAACTGTGACAATGTCATGTACAATTATACTAGCAATGAAGCGTGGGAAATTCTCTGCTGTGTTGTGTGTGTGTGGGCAGGGGAGAGCTTCTCTTAACTGTAAGTAGTTAAACAGAAGAAATCTGAAGGAAGGTTTATTTAGGTTGGTGATCAATTTGTTCTAACCTGTACTTTCTGTTCTTTCCAGAATCTACATAGTTCATGATGAAGTAAAGGATAAAGCTTTTGAGCTGGAACTCAGCTGGGTTGGACAAAGTAATGCGTTTTGATCATTTCTATAAAGACTGGTGAAAAATGTTAACTTTCTGTAACTAAAGTAAAGCCTCACCCTCTGCTGTGGTCTGTGTGTGACTGTGAGTTATGTGCTTTTTTTTATTTCTTTTGCAGTAACCAATGGAAAACATGAAATTGTTCCCAAAGACATCAGGGAAGAAGCAGAAAAATATGCCAAGGTAAGGTCTGACTTTGGTGTCACCTCAGCGTTTCACCTGACAGACAAGTCTAGTGCAGAAGGAACTGATGGAAGATCAAGTGTCTTCTGCTGTGATGGCTGGAAAACACCCAGTTACATCACACATCCTTCATCGTTAGCTGGTGGTAGAACAGAGAAGGCTGCAGTGTCATCCAGGGTTCTTACTTTCAAAACCAGTGTAACTCAGCAGGCTTGCACAGGCACGAATGAGTAGGAGAGGTAGTAAGTCACACTGCTTAGAACAGGTTTTGCAGATCACTAGCTGGAGAACATTACTTCTAGAAGAAATGCAAAGCTGTTAAGTGGTGCAAGTCTAAAGATGGTGCTCAGTATCATCTCCTGAAGGTAGGAACTAGCCTGCTGCCTGTCAGGTTTTGGACAGATTTGAGAGGATTGTGCAGCTACAGCAGAATTTGTTTTGCTTAAAGTAGGCTGAAACAAAAAACTTAAACTGGTTTTAATTAAACTTTTTTTGAAACAGGAATCTTTGAAAGAGGAAGATGAATCAGACGATGACAATATGTAACACATTGTTACTCCGAGACAAGTTCAACGAGACAAGCTCAACTTTTCATACCTTAGGGCAGGTTTGTTTATAATGTTAAGCATGGGATGCTGTTGTGTACTTGTTGGACGAAAACGAGTGACCAACTTGCACTAATAAATTTTCCATTTTACTGTCTGCTAGCTTGTATTTCAAAAGAGTATAAGGCAGGGTCATCAAGAAGTAATGGAGACTCTGAAGTGTTAGCATAAACAGGCTTATCTGAAGAGTAGGAGGCATTACAGACTAATGCAATTTAAAGTAGTACTTGTGTTAGGCTCAAAGCTGAGAGATCTATGAAGCAGTATAACAAGAATTAAACTGTTTTTAAACAGCTTCGTTCAGGTTTAGTTAAATCACTTCTGGATCAGCTTTATTGGTTGTTGACCATCCCAAAAGTTAAAGACAAACTTTTTGTGCTTTCCCAACTTCCTAGGAAAGAAAATTTGTCTATTCTAGTTACTTCAGTCTTGAGAAACAAGGTAACTGCTCCGTTCATTATCTTAAAGCTCAGTTAAAATTGAAGCCTCTTGTGTCCATGCAGTTAATTCTAATGACCATCCTAATCTAGAATGGGTATTAGCTGAAGGCTGATCTTTCACTCACTGTCTATGACAGCAATGGTTTTGCTTGATCTTCATTTTATTTTGTACCTAAAACGTTGCAGGCAAACGAATTAAAAAGCTGCCCTCCTGTGTGACTGCATACACCTGTCCCATCCTTTCAGTGACAGCCAGCCAGAACTGGTGACAGGGAGTTTAACAACAGTTGGAGTCAGGATTCAGGGTTAAGTGACAAGAGCAGTATCAGTCATGTACACTTAGATGATAAAGTAGAAGGAAAGCATTGTGCAATGTGTGAAAAGATGCAGTTAGGCACAGAAGATCCACCTACTTGCTTATTCTACATTTATAAATACTACCATTTATTTCTGGGTATTGGAAATAAGTGTTTCTAAAAGTGTTCTCAACAGAGGAAAAAAAAGCTCCTTTGCAAGCTGGGATTTCGGTTGCTTGTTGTGGAGAGTGTGAAGTCCAGTGAGAACAGCTTAAGAGTTTGCAGTACATCCTGAGTGCTGCACAGCAGTCCCACTTGTCACAGCAATGTTTGGTTAAGCCAATGGGACTCTTAACTTATTTCGTCTGGAAAACCACCAGCCATTATCAGGATACAGGTTCAAGCTGTTTATGGGAATTGGTCCTTATGAATAAGAAAAAAAATCCCCATCCTTTCCACTTCCATTGACTGCAGAGAGAGAAAATCAGGTGGAAAAAATAAAATGAGAGCATTAGAAGGTGGGGGAAAGATTGAGAAAGCAGTAAAGGAGGAAAAAAAACCCAGCAGGAAGATAAATAACAGAATATCAAAATCATTATCCAGTCTGTCCTTAAAACACCTCCAGGCATGGGGACTCCACCATCTCCAGGGGCAGTGCATTCCAGTGTCTGATCACCTTCTATTCTGGTCTCAAGAGACCCCATCTGGACTACTGTTCAGTTCTGGAGCCCCCAACACAGGAAGGATATTGAACAGTTGGAACATATCCAGAGAAGGGTCACAAAGACGAGTGGAGGGCTGGAGCACCTCTCCTACAGGCTGAGAGCTGATTCTGCTCAGCCTGGAGGAGACTCCAGGGAGATCTTACTGCAGCCTTCCAGTAGCTGAAGGGGGCTACAGGAAAGCTGGGGAGGGGCTATTTCCAAGGGCTTTGAGCCCTAAGACCAGGGGTAGTGGTTGTAAGCTGGAAGGTTTACACTGGATATCGGGAGGAAATTCTTCACGATGAGAGTGCTGAGACACTGGAACAGGCTGTCCAGGGAGGTTGTGGCTGCCTCCTCCCTGGAAGTGTTCAAGGCCAGATTGGATGGGGTCTTGAGGTCCTGGTCTAGCAGGGGGTGTCCCTGCTCATGGTAGGGGGGTTAGAACTAGATGATCTTGAAGGTCCCTTCCTACCTGAACCATTCTATGAATCCATGAATGAATTTTGCTGTAGAAGTTAGTGTTTACTTTGTGTTGTTTCTCAGTGGAAGCTGAGCAGGGAAGAAATCTTGCAAACAGAAGGCAGTGGCTTTCACAGCTACTCATAGCAACACTGACCACAGCAAGGTGTAAAAACGCAGTGGGACAGCACAGCATGATTACTTGCATTATTTGTTAAAGTTCATGGGTGTTTTTCTAAGTTTGTACAGCTGTCTGAGAGAAATCATTTGGTGAAAGCTAAGCTCTGAAAGCACACAAACTGGATATAAGATTATTATTTCAGTGAGAACTCGGTATGTTACAGAGTAAGAGAAAATAATATGAATTCTCAAGCACAGTGCTCAGTACAGCAGTAAGAGAAAACAAAGTTTAGCTATATTGTAGAAACTCTTAGCCTCCAGGCTGAAACCACATAGTGGGGAAAGAAGTTGAACCCAGAGAACAACTGATGAGGTAGCTAAAACAAAGATTTGAAAGCTTCAATGAGTCAGTCTCCTGTGGCTTCAGCTGGAGAAAGTGTCTGCAGAGCTGAAGCTCCAGAAGAGCTGTTCCTTGACACAAAAGAGAGCACACACTCAGTTAGATCTTACTACTTCTAAATAAACTCACCGAGATCCTCAATGCTGACTAGAGCAACCCCATTGGCTGACTGGATTCAGTGCTGTCTGTGATACAGGCAGGTCCAGTTGTGATAGCAGGGGTCTGTGACAGCAGACTTTACTACTTTAGTGGCTTAAATTCCCTTTCCTACAATTAAAATTTTATAATTTGCTGAAAGTGGTCAATTATAACTTCAGTGTAACACCGCAATGTGTAAATGCACTGCAAGCTGTTATTCTTTGATTTCAATTTCTGCCCAAACCACTAAGCAGTTTCAGTTCTGAAGATGCCAGAAAAACATAATCAGCCCATAACCAAGCAGTGCTTCTCACTGCTCCATAAGTAACTTACTTAGTCCTGGCTCTGGCCATTTATGGGAATATGTAATAGAGAAAATCAAATACCCACTTGGAATGTGAGACTGTAGCTCTCACCATGCTGAAAACACTTAAGCTCAGTTTAAATGGCACATTCTGTTGCTTAAGACACACACCACAGACTAACAAAATACCAGAAAATAGGAGTGTATAGACCAACTCATCCTTAACTGAAAGTCATCCCTCTGCCAAGGAGCGTTGTAAGAATACATAGATTCATCAGTGACACAGACAGGCTTCACAGCAAGATGCTTCCTCTTCCTTTAAGTCTCATACATCCACTGACTGTTACTCAGCACCTGATGAGTAACTCCTGTCATGTTTGACAGGACCGGATAGGTCACATTCCCTGTTGTGATTTAGTCAGCAAGTTCACATGCAGAAGCCTTCTTCAAAGGAATTAAGAAAGAGATGACAGTGTTCTACAGGTGACAAAAGCAAACAAAACAGGCTCCAGGATCTAGTTTATTTCCATCTCCATGGCTTTACCAGGACGGATATTAGAATATGCAACTGCAGTAGAAGTCAAAGAGGGAGTTTAGGCTACTGCATCAGGATAATCAATCTTCATTGTTTGTGCTGCATGGCCAGAAAAATTACTGGTTTGGATAGCATCTTCATTACAACTGACTAGCACTGCTAATGACACATGGAGCTGTTAGAAGCTCAGATAACCTCTATGTGAAATGTCCTGTGTGGCAGACACCTGGAAGGGTATCTGTGTTTGGTGCTGACTCTGAAAGGAAACCTTTCAGACAGTTTTCTTGTGCAGATCTGAAGTATGCCAAGCATCAGTCATTTGTTACTTCCTTCTCCTCACCAAAAATAGCTTGATGGCCTGAGGTTATAAGCCCTACATGCTGAAAGGTTCACTGTCCATACAGGCGCAGCACTGCTTGGGATGTCAGATGTCCAAGTCACCACCTCTATAGAAAGGGACTGCGAGTAACTACATGGGCTGATTCTGCACGTCTCTTCCTTAGGACAGAATTACAACCATAGAAGGGAACGCAGAATGGTAACTCAACAATCCATCTTCAGCATTTATCACCTGGAGGATAATCATGACCTTAAAACGAAGTGCAGTCTTAAGATTCTTGAGAAAAACAGTTGTCATGACAATTTAAGATTATAATAGCAGTGAAACTACAGTATGGAGACGATTCTCTCCCCCTCATTCTCTTCCTTCAGCTGTGAATGTCTGTAAGACAAGGACTCCACCCACCAGTTTTTCAAGTTGTGTGCAGCAAGCTACTTCAGAACTGAGAGCTATTTCAAGACACTGACTGGCTGTACCTTCTAGATCTTGCTACCTGTTAGACCTAATTACACAGGCTTGCAGAGAGCAGGTGGTCAAAGAGGCAGGGGTGTAGCCTTAATGTTCGCCTAGTAAATGCATTCCAGTGTTTGAGAATGTGTTATCTACAACCAAGCTCAAAGCAAGTCTCCTATTTCCAGATGAACTAAGCAACCACAACGTGGTGCCCTTTTATCTTCAGTAAGCTGCTATTAAAGGACTCTGAAACAGTTGTTTAAAAATGGTGCTGCTTACAAGTTGCTGTGCCAACCAAAAATGGGCAACAGGAATAAAGCCAGCAGCAGCACCATACAGTTTATAATGCAAACACATGCTTATCGCCAGATACGGGGAAAACTGAAAAACCCTGAAGTCTCCTCTAAAGTCAGTGTAACTAACCCCTAAAAATGCCCTTTTAGGTGTCATGGTAGAGACAAGCCAGTAAGAGTTTAGAATACGAGTGCTGCACAAAGTTAGCCATCATAGGGTGTATGTATGGTCTGCATATCTAAAAGAGACTCGTGGAGATTTCAATTTCAGCAGATTAACAGTAGGTTCCATTATAGTAAGTCACCTAGAAGCAAATACATTCCATAAACAAACACAAACCCACCCAGGTGATGCCCATTTCTGGAAAAGAAACTTATCTGATGTCTACAGGGCTTTTAGAAAAGCAGGAAATCTGCTGATTTCATTATTTTGAGGAAGGAGAGGGACCTGTTACATCAGACTGCATTAACAGGTGTCACAGCCACACAGGAAGTGCAAGATGGCTTTAGCAGAATGCTTGCACGAAAGCTCAGTCTCAGCTCCAGCTCTAGGTTGTTTCCAGCTTACAAAGCAGTCTTTTTTCCCCACAGGTTTTTTTATACATAGATAATGCTTTAGGAGGCAGAACCAAAATGCAGCTCTGTGTTTGCTGTCAGTCAGTTTAACAAGCAGCTAGTTCCCCCAGCCAAATGCTTGTTTCTGTATGTTCCTACCAAGTTTGTCCCCCGTTGTGTTGCTTGCCAAGATCACTCCCACACTAAACACATCTTTCACTGATCTACAGTAACTAAGACTCTCCAAAAGATGTGTGTTTTGTTCTTTCAAAGCCACGCCAGTAGTTCTATGTGCAGCTGTATGGGTGTAACTAACAGGGTGACAGACTGCACAGAAGCACTGCAGGGGAAAGCACATCCCTGAAGGTACAAACCTCTTGCAAACAGCACAGTCTAGCAATTACTTCAGAGGTTAACTGTGTTACACAGTGTTGATTGGTGAGTTAACAAACTGAGCACTCAGAAATAGACTGCCTGTAATAATCCTTCAAACAGCACACACAAATACAAATTATCTTGTGGAAGAAGCAGATAAGTAGCAAAAAACTTCAGCATTTAATCACTGCCTGAGCTAACAGCAGCTACTCAGAGTCAAAATCATTTAATTCACAAGTGAGGGCACTGATACTTTTAAAAAAGAATCAATACTGATGAACTGCAGTCTTGTTAGCTGAGGCCGAGAGAGAAGTTCGTTCAAGATGATTAAAGTAATTTGGGCAGCAAAAGCCCTAGAAAAAGACCACATAACCATTGCTCTTCCCAGGCTTTCTTTGTAGAACAGAAGTAGTGCTTGATTCTCTGTGATGGGCTGTTTGCTTTTAGTAGTACAGCACTGCTATCAGAACCCTGGGCTGGGTATTTAACTTCTATAGATACGGAAATATGTATTTTAGTAAAAATCCAAACTGAGCAAGTCACCAGTGGGTCATGTATGGAAACGTGGCTCGTAACAGCTTTACTTCCTTGTATTTCTTAATGTCACTACTTCTGCAGCAAGTCTTAGCAGGAGTAGGTAAAAATGCCTTCAAGGATACAAACCTGCAAGATTCTTACTTCAGACTGACACTTCACTCAGAACTACTTCTGAAAGAGCGAGAAAGCCTGCATCTACCTACATACATATGAAACATTTAATCCAGGCAGTTAGTTCTCTTTGCCAAAGCAAATCAAAAGCCTGTTTCAGCTCCCCAGCATCAGCAGCAATCAACACCCTAGGAATGGACAGCATCAACACACATCTACTCCTAGTCTGGTACCACAGAAGGCTGCAAAAGTGACCACACTCACTCCAGAGAAGGTATCACAAGATAAATATTTAAGGAAGAACAGCTCCTACTTTAGAAGCTTAACTCTGAAGACTGCAGTACTGGTCTTCAAAAAGCAACCTTAATTTCAGTGTTAAAACTTCAAAGGCTTTTCCACCTGTTTTCACAGTTAACCGCCACTTAAGCATTTGAGTTTTACCCTGTATGTTTGATTTAGATAGGAGGTTACTCAAGCAACACAAATACTAAACATGATTTGACTGTTTGGAAGAATACAGACTATTCAGAGATTCAGATGCAAGTTTAAATGGTTTCATCTGAAGTTCAGGAACACTGAATGCCTATTTGGCTCTGTAGATGGTAACTATTCACACAGAAAATCCTTGATCCTGTAGAAAAACCATCTCTTCTCTCCTTCAAAGATCAAAACTTGTAAAACACGTTAGTGATGTCCACAGTGTGGAAGTCAGGACAAAATGGTGCATGCTGTGGAGATAATTTGGAAGCTAGTTAAGTGGAGGTTTTTAAAAAGTTTACAATTCTGCAGCAGTCAAAGCACTGACACAGCCTCTAGGTGTAGGTGCACAGGATCTACTTCTAGTGCTAACTAGTGCCTGGACTGAAACAGGTTTGATTACTCACTAGCGACAGGTACATCTAACCCCTTATTAGTACTGCCGGCATTCAAAGACAAACTTAATAATCTGAAAAATATGTAAGAACACTCTCCTTCAGTGGTCACATCAAGTAGCACCACTAGCAAGAACAGTAACTCAGTTCTCATTTGGCTTTGAGCATCTGCTTCAAGTTTTCAAAGAGAGACTGATCACTTGATTGCAGGTGATGACAATCAAAGTCCTTTGTGACAGCTAAATTAAAGCTGCCTTACAAATCCGCAGCATCTCTGTATCACCATGTGCTGCTGTTTTTGCAAAATGGCACAACCTCCCTGATGCAGCTGCAACAGCCTCCCTATTGTCACCAAGGTGAACTCGCAGTCCTTCGAAGTAGTACAGGAAATTAAGTGGATTTGTAATCAAATTCCGCATCTTGCATCCCTCTGCTAGGCAACAGAAATTAAACAACTCTAGTGACATAATTTAGCAGCACGTGACAAAATATGCAAATGCTGGCTTTAGAATCCAGTGTTCTGCGTAAACACTGGTGATGAAGACTATCCTCCTTCCATAGCTGCTGAGTGAGCTAACATTAACATTTAATCCAAATGTGTTGGCTATTGTAATAGGAAATTATATACCAGAAAGAATAAAAATAGTCTCTTACAACACAGCGCCTGCTCTGCCCAAAGACAAGATTACCAAATCTGTCTTAAAGAAAAAGACTAAAAAGGAACATTTTAATGTTTGGAATGAAAGGATTGTGCAGTACATGCCAGATTGCCCCCACACAGCTCACAGGCTTGGACCAAAATGGCACTGACATCAGTTGAGAACTAAAACCTCTGCTCTCGGTGCTGGGCTGCTAGTAACACGTCGGTTAACACTTTGCTAATTCCTGCACATGTTTTGTAACACATGGGATTGGTGTTCAGATCCACAGCCAGAAAGCACAACAAAGTCTTGACATAGTTTATTCTGTAAAAAGGGGGCTGCTGCTCCCTGGGAATCTCTGAGGCCGCTAACAAGAGCCACTCTGACAAGCTGAGCATATAAAGTCACTTCACTAGTGCTACTGGGAAAAGCAACTATAAAGTCAGTATTGTTGTTAGCTGCAGAGCTGACAGGAAACCCAGCGCTGAGATTTTTCCTCACACAAATATTTATGACTGAGTACTCTACATCATAAATACTTTCATGATTATTCATATCCAGACAAGATACTGCACTGCTGTGAAACACGCTCAACCTGATTCAAGAAATCGCTGCTGAACTGCACAGGATATAATGCACCCACTCAGGCTTCCAACAGGTTGCTGAACTTCGTGTTGTCTCCAGCAGCAACACCCACAAGGAAAGGGTGAGCAGCACACAGTGATGTCTGCTTACCTGAATAGCTATTTGTGAACAGGGGAACAGCCACTGTCAAACTGTAGCTAAGCATTTGGCATTATCAGACAGTTTCGTATGGGTTCTCTCAAATACATGTGGTAATAAATATGAAGGGACTTATTGCCGATTGATTGTTAACAGCAAAGCACAGCTTTTTTTCCTTATGACTAATAAAGTCTGACCTTTCATTGTTACAATCCAGCTTGATTCCAATCTTCCAAACTTCTCTGTTGACAACCTCACATTAGTTTGGATTTTTAACTCTTTAAACCTGCACCCTCTTATTAGGTGTGTTATTAGCAGCCCAGCACCGAGAGCAGAGGTTTTAGTTCTCAACTGATGTCAGTGCCATTTTGGTCCAAGCCTGCGAGCTGTGTGGGGGCGATCTGGCGTGTACACTCACAACTTCTTACCACACTTGTTTCAGCAGTCTGCCATCACTGGTGACAGAGCTTTATGGAAAGCATACACTCAGCCTTCCTAAGGGCAAAAACACAGCAGTTTCACAGAGGTTTTGAACCTCAAGGCAGACACTTGCTCAACCACACTGGGAAACTATTGCCTATTTCCTTTCAGGACAGAAACACCAAGGGGAAGAGCATTTTTAAACTGATTTCTCTCTAAACCTGAGAGAAAAATCTTAAAGTCTCCTGATCATCTATAACATCTAGCAGAATATTTCTCCCTACAAAGATCACTGTTAAGATAAGCATCAGTATTTTTAGAGTTTCTGTAGTATTTTGGCTGTGGTTGTGTGCTTTCACAGTTCTTTTAGTTCCCCATATATGCAGCACGTAAAACATCTTAAACATCTTTAAAACATCATTAAAACATCTTTCTTATCCCAGAATCTCTTGTTATTTTGTCTCCTCAAGGAGGCTGCATTACACATTCAAAGCTTTATATGGCTGCTGTTTATTGTCATTATAATAAAGAAAACCAGGTATTCCTCTATTTGTCTTTTCGTACTGAGAGTCACATGCATTAAAGGTTTAGGGTAAAAGAGTTCTTCCTAGTCTATAGCTAAAACACCAGACATATTAAAGTACAATATCTTTTTCTAATGACAAGTAAGCTCTAGTACTACATATGACAGATGTCACGCTTAAGAGTTCCTTGATGCTTTTGTATTAATTGTTTTTAAATTAAGAAGCTTTGTGCTAATTTGCCAAAATTAAAACGCATGTCCCCAGGTGAATCTCCCATACTGCATTTACAAGTAACTTCGGTAATAAAATGCACAGAATACTCCTTCTTTGAAAAGTGATGCTACGACTCTTTCTACCTTACAGCATAGAATCATAGAATCATCTGGAATTAGAAGGGACCTCGAAAGATCATCTAGTTCAATCCCCCTGCCACAGCAGGATCACCTAGACCAAGAGAGTTTCAATACTGAAAGGACTTCTTATGACTCTCTCATTCTAGAGCTTCTACAGTGTTCACTCTGGAAAGTTAGAATGGCTCCTGATGAAGTGGCTCACAGCAGGAAAGTCCTCTGATCACTTCTTCTCTCATTTCAACTGTTTCCCTATAAGGGATGGCACTGGGGGACAGAGCACCACCAAAACAAACTGTCTGAAGTTTCAGGGCTAGCTGACATACATTTAGGATGTATGATTTCAGTATCATGGTGTAACCGAGTTATGAAGTTCATATTCTGATGAGAAGTAATCTTAAACCAAAACGAGTCTCCTTGTGTGTCTTGCCAAATGCAGAGCTTTTTCATTCCATTACAGTAGACAACATCCCCAAGCAGCGTGAGAATGTTTACACTCTTTGCTGCCTAGCCAGGAATTCTTAAGTGCTTTAAATACCATAAAAGAACAAGTCACCTCTCTCCTGCTGACAAGCTACAGAGAAACAGTCCTTTTGCTCACAACAGTGAGACAGATGATGCACTATGAACTTCCTAAGCACGCTGGCTGTAACAGATACATCCAGGAGGAGAGGGATTTTCCTGTTAGAAATCAGAAACAAGACTTGATTAGTTTTGTCACAAACTGTTATTTATTGGATGGTGCTCCACTTCATACAGAGATACAAACCATGCCTCCAAAAAAAAAAAAAATCTCACAATCTGAGTCATGACTCAAGAGAAACCACAAATTCACAATCAAAAGTTTTTGAATGTCTGATAACATTTGGGTTAGATCTAATAACTTTTAAACAACAGTTTTGCTCTTTGGCTTATATACTGCAAAAAGTAGAACTACAGCACAGAATTAACCTCTCAGTAGCATTAAATGCCTCAAAACTTTATACATTTTATATTCAAACTTATTTAGTTACCCACTCACATCAGAAATCTAGAGCTCTCCTTTCCCATGTTAGATGTCTCCTGCAGTCAATGCCTTGTGTGCATTATGCATTACTAAACCTTCAGATCTTATCTATACTATACATCATTACAATCCCTAAAGAGCTGTCCTTTTGCTTGCTCCTTCACAAAGCATCAGACTTACTTTATAAAAAAAGTTACACAGAACTGAAACTAAAAACGACACTAACATCTAAATTAACAAGTAATTTCTGTCAAATCAGCACAAAGAATCTCTTTACTATGTTGACACGTTGCTCTATGATATCTGCCTATCTAGGGTTAATCATATATAACAAAACTGTACCTATAAACATCTATGTAGGTATATGGTATTAAGATGTGTTTTGTAGGCAGAAGTGAGCACGGTCAAACAAGTGCTCGTTAATTTGTGGAAAAATAACTTAAAAGCGCTCATCAACGATGGAACAAAATTTATACAGTGAGCCCAAATGTGAAAACGAACGTTGGAAGTAGAATTTTATTACAGTATGCAGTTACTAACTCCCATTTAATCGCACCAAAGCTAAGCCTCTAAGATCATTGGGTTTCAGAGGAGCTTTGACAGGTGTGAGGAACCTGCCTTGAAAGCCTTCAGCGGCCATCCATCACAGGCCTGGAATGACCAGACAAGACCACAACCCTCCCCCTCAAAAGCACTCAATCTCATCCACACTATCCTTGGAAATGCAGTCAGACAGCTAGCAGGAGGCCCTGCAGCCCCCCACAATCTCCTGCACTCTGTGCAAAAGTGACGAGGCAGCCAAAAATGATCTAACAGCTCCTTCCTCCACGGGCAGCGCAGCCGACCGCGTCCCGCCCGCACCGGTAGAGAAACCGGCGTGAGGAGACGCGGCCTGGGAGGCCCTACCTGCAGCCCCGGCGCTGTCTCTGCTGGGGGCGCCGGGGGCCTTCAATGAGGAACAGCCCGACCGACCGGTTCCACCAGGCGCCGGAGCCACCCCCGCCCCGCCATGGCCGCCGCTCCACTTCCGTCTCCGGCTGGGCCCGCTCCTGCGCCACCGCCGCCATCCGAGCTTCCAAGACGGGAAGGAAAGAGGAATGGAAAAAGATGCCGGCCGCTCCGGAGACGCAGAAGAAGTCAGCCCGCTTCCCCGCTCCCCTCTCCACCCCCCCACTCTGCTTCCCAGGCCGGAGCGACACGAGCAGCTGACGCTCCCTTCCCGCCCGCGGCCTAAAATGAGAAGCAGCCTCACACACAAAATGGCGCCGGGGAGGCCGAGCGCGGCGCGTGCGCTCTGTGACCCCCGGGACGGCCGCC
>VZRI01002286.1:155741-338643 GCA_013397515.1 Upupa epops | reverse complement strand
GGCTTCTCGTCGTTCTCGGAAGGGGCCGCGGCGGCGCCGGGAACGCGGCGGGGCTGGCGCGGAGCCGCGCAGTTCGCTCCGAGTTTCCAGGTAGGAGGCGGCGGCGGCGGCAACGGGGGCTGTGGGGCCGCGGTAACTCCGCCGCCGTCTAGAAAGATCCCCCCATCCCACCTTTTCCTCCGTACCCCGCTCCTGCGAGGTCTTCCGCCCTGTAAGCGAGCGGGGCTGCCGCCGCCACCCTCATAGCGGGGACTGGGATCCCTTTCCACACCCCCGGGGCACGCCACTGTCCCTCGCTTTTTCCACCCCTTTACTGCTCTGGGTCAGGGCTGCGACGGCCCGGGGACGGTGTCGGTGGGCCAGGAGCGACAAGTCTGGGGTGAGGGGGGCGGGGAGGCGGCCGCTCCGCGGGCCGCACAAAGTTGTGAGGGCCAGGGAGGGGCGGGGACGGCGGCGGCGGCTGCGGGCCCTGTGAGGCCCCCCCCCCGACCTCCCCCACCTACTACTGAGACTCTGCCTAGAGCTGGGAATGGGGTTCCTCCTCAAGGGTCGCAGGCGGGCGGGGAGTGGGAGCAATGGCGCCGTGACACACCGAGGGGCCGCCGGCGGGAAGCGGCTGCGGCCCCTCTCCCTCCGCGGCCCGGCGGGGCTGGGACGGGCGGCGGCTCCCGCACCCCCTTAGTCTCTCCGCCCTTACTCCTTCCTTCCCTCCCTCCTTCTCTCCCGGCCGCCCCCGCTCGGGGAGACCCATGGTCGCTCGCCCGGGTGAGCCCTCAGCACGCCTCCTCCCCCCGCTTCTTGTTTTTCAGTGTTTTCCCGTGTGCTCGCGGGGAGAAGTCTTGGAGCTGGAATCCCTCAAATAACCTTTCAAGATGAAGGTAGGCGAACTCCAGCGTTGGGAGCGGTTGTTTCACTCCCTCCTTTACACTGAATCTGTGAAGGTCTGAGCAGCAGCGGGATGGCACTCACCCGCGTTTCGATGCTGTCGGTAAATCCTGTCTCCGCTCTCCAGCTGAGGTGTGGGTGAGCTCTGATCGCCTTGCAGTAATAGTCTGAAAATTCCGAGTTGTTGTCCTTCGGAGCTCGCTGTCTTCAAATGCTTCCTGCATCAGCAGCTGCTATTGCGAGTTTGCAAAACCACAGCTTTTGTCCCGCCTTAGCTGGTGCCGGGTTTTTTTCACTATAAAGGCTGAACGATTGCACTCTTAATTTTTACAAAGGAGAGAAAAAACTTTTTCTGTCTTGCCTTCAGACAAAAGTAATAGAAAATCTTTATCTTTTAAAGAAGCAGTAGTTTTGTATTCTCTGTCGATGACAGTTTCAACATGGTAGTTTATCAGTTTCTAGAAGCATAGTAAGGTGAAATGTTGAGTAATAAGGTCTAGAGTAAGGAAAATGTGATGAGAAATATTTCTTCTCTCTCTTTTTAAAACGCATGAGCTGTTAAAGACATTTCAGGAAGGGAAATTACCAGCTGTTTGAAAGATTACAGCAATCTTTCAAGCAAATTTCTCTGGAGGTCTCCTTTTAGTAAGAAAAACCCCAAACATGCATAGAATGTTACCTGCTTAGTTGTGAGTATTGGCATGATGGCAACCTGAAATGTTTTAAATGATCTCTGTCATTGGATTGAGAAGAAAAAAAATACAGCTATATTTTATCCTGCCTTTTTGCGGCAGAGATATGTTCTCCTCAAATGCTGTCTAGGAATGGAGTCAATGGTTGTTTCTATATGTTATTACCTTTTTTATAAAGAGATGTTCCAGTAGTTCAGTACCCTCAAAGGCATTTCAGAGAGAGTGATTAGACTGACAGAAATGGGGGTGTCAACATCACTGGTAGAACAGAAAGAACTTCCTGTAGCTTGTTTGTTGGCTGTTCTGGACTGTTTTTCTTTTCAAACAGTCTGATTGCAATGCCAAACATTGACATTATCACTGAAAAGTCAATAGATCTAAAAGTTTAGGTGTAAAATTAAATATATAATGATGGGGCGGTAAAAATAAATTTCAACTAAACTTTTTTCTTATTTTTGTTGTTTCTGAACAGGCAGCAGACGAGCCTGCCTACCTGACAGTGGGAACCGATGTCAGTGCCAAGTACCGCGGTGCCTTCTGTGAGGCAAAGATTAAGACAGTGAAAAGGCTTGTGAAAGTCAAGGTAGTATACGCTGTGGTCGCTGCTGATTTTCATTAAAGCTTTGTGTTGAAACGACTGTTGGAGAAGGTGGTAGTACTGAGGAGGAGGAAATGTTCATCACCTCACTGTATGAATTTTAGAGAACACCAGAGTGTATAAACAGCAAAATCTTGGGAGGATGCTGTAACACGAATGAGCTTTCATGTTACTTATTTTTGCTGCTTCTTTCCTGATCATGGTTGTCTCCGATTCATGAGTTCATCAGTTCCAGAGCATTCAGTTGAAATATCACAGAGGATTATGGCTTTACATGAGTAATAAGAGCAACCTCTTGAGAAGAAAAAGTTCTATTTTCTTCCAGCTGACATTCTCAGAGTTTTAAAGTTTGAAATTTAAGAGGCAGTGCCAAAATAAATCAATGTAACAGCCAAAAAAAAACACCCTGCGACAATGATTAAGTTTCATAAAGCAGATTTTTCAAATGTCCAGGATAACGTTTGTGAAGTTTAGAGCGTCTTGTTGCCGCTTTTAAACCAGTGTGTCCTGGCTGCAGCTGGTAGTACCAACACACACAATTCGTTAGCATTTCCAGGTCTTCTGCCAAAACAAGCAAAGAAGAAAGTATTTTGGTGTTGCAGTACTGTTGTAAACACTGCTGTGGGAGAACAAGAATAAAACACAGTTAAGTAAAAATTGAGAATTTGCAGTAAATACAGAAAATGTTCTGCTTTGGTTTGTCAGAGTCTTCCCACTTCCTACTTTGTTGTCTGTTGTCCAGGATATGTAAATAAGGTGTTAGTGACCCAAACCCCCAAACAAAGAGAGATGAAAGTGTCGTCTTTTAACTTCACATCTAAGTTTTCATGTGCTTTAATGTTTAGATCAAGTAGAACAAGTTATCAGCCTCTTCAGTTGCATATATATAGATCATATCGCTTTGAGAGTGCTTTGAATGAATAGAAGAAAATCAGATATAGGAGGTTTTTTTCCTCTGTTCTTAACGAGTACTTAGAGAAATTTGTGATGCTCTTTGAAATCTCAGTTAATGAGCAGCTCTGTAGGAAGCTATGTGCTGCCTTTCCTGCTCCATCATCCTTGATTTTTTGTGTCTGTAGCTTTGCTCCGATAGAATGTTTAGTCTGTTGATAGGTGCGAGTTTATGTTTTCTCATTAGAATAATCTGCTTCATTACTGCAAGATAAGATTGGGCAGGATATGAGGCTGCTGTGACTTGGTGGAAATTCCTGTCGCTGTATCTCAACAGCAACAATTGAAGTTTTAACAAGCTAAGCCTGATATTGTAATTAAGAGCATGTAGACACACCCCAGCACACTTGCCAATGGCACAGAGAGTCAAAAAACCCTGGTATTTTCCTGAGTAGCAGGACAGCCTGTGTTCATTTCATTGCTGGTGTGAAATTTTAAATAAAAATTGCCTAAAATGCCTTAATAACCTGCGGGTGTATTCAAGCTGATGCTGTTATAGCACATTGCTATGGTTGGGAGATAGGGGAAGCAAAAAACTGTGCCTTTCAAGGTGGAAGGGAAGCTCCTGCAACTCTTGGTTCCTGAAGTTAGATAAGAATTTTGAGTTTTCTTTTGTGAAAACACTGTATGTACTATAGCAAAGGACAGAAAAGCACTTAATAGTGTTGACAACTTGATACTCACCTGCTGTGTTTCTAAACTTTTAAACTTGGGGATTCTAACTGCACAGGCATACGTTGACCCTGTCTTACCAGTGTTTCCTTTTGAAAGGTAGGAAGTTAAAGGGAGAAATGTAGTTTACTTACACTTTCAATACTTTCAGTGCAGCTGTGATTTAATGCTTTACTATAAAAAAGTCTCTTGCTCAAGGTGGCAGAAATGGTGGCATTGCTCTCAATTTGGCCATTTTTTTATTTATATTTAATAAAGAGCTTTTTCTTATGGTTATAGTTTAGTACTCAATGTGCTGTCTACAGGTGAAGTAGGGAAAGAAAAAAAAATGTTTAGTCTTCTGATCTGGAAGCCAAATTTCAGGTATGGCCTGGATTGCATCAATATACAGACCCACTTAAAACTGTATTTTTGCCTTGGAATGGCTGATGTTTCATTTGCTCTGTCCTTTAGTTACAATTTTTCATATTAAATGTGATAATTTGAGCTTCCTGTCAGTGAAGCCATCCATGGCAAGGGTTTTGCATTCAATAATGTTTGAGTCTGTTTCATTGATAACGATCTTAATTTTCTAGATTATTATGATGATTATGAGAAGTTTCAATTGCTTTTCATGTGCTATTAAACTGAAGATACACTGTAAAAAGTTTTTTCATGTCTTTCAGGTAGTCCTGAAGGGGGATAACTCAACTCAGTTAGTGCAAGATGACCAAGTGAAAGGACCTCTAAGAGTATGTGTGTTGCCTTTATTTTTCTTTAATCGTGGAATTGATTTATGAAAGTAAATTCTGATGCTGTTCACGTGGGCACATGTTTTACTGAATTTAAATTGCCAGAAGGAGGATCATTTAGATCAGATTGATTTAATTAGTTTTAAATCTTGGTGCTTTTAGAGGCTGCTTGTGTTTCTCCGTACAGTATATACTTCATTCACAGCTTTGCATACATGAAGATTTTTCTTATCATAGTAAGTAATGCAACTTGGAAAATTTTTGACTTGATAATCAAATTCCCAATTACTTAAATGTTCAAGCCAGTTAGATGCTGGTAAATACAGTTGCTCTAACCACATTTTGAAGTAGTAGATGCATTTTATATAGCAATACATGGTGATACCTGTTTTATATGTAACAGTTGTCTGGTAAAATACTTAGCTGAGTTCTAAAACCCAGAATGGTCTGTTGTCCTGATCATGTCGATTTGTCTTACACTGTGGGCTGCTAGTGAAGTCCTCATAATAATATTTAAAGTAGAACAGATAGTATTAATTGCATGCATATCAGTAACAAAGTAATAATGACTTGGAATGTTTATTTTCAATTACTCTTCTGTTTCTTGTGGTGATATAAATCATGTGGAAATTGGATTTCAGAGTGTTTTCCTGCTTTACTCTGTCTTCTTGCAGTTTAGCCTTCACACCTGAAGACTTTTTTTTCTTACCAGCTAAGTCATTACATGTTAGTAGTAGGAACAACCAAGTGCTATCTCGCTGGTAGAATTAAGGCCAACCCATGGCTGTTGTTTCTCCCTGACATCAGTTGGGGATTACCTGTAACCTTGAGATCCATCTTTTTGCAGGTTGGTGCAATGGTTGAAGCCAAAATGCCGGATGGATCTTTTCAGGAAGCTGTTATCAACAAGCTGACAGATGCTAGCTGGTATACTGTAGGTGAGTAGCCACATGCTTTCATTTACTGACTGCAATCTTTGAACAGTATATTTCAAATGAAAAGTAATAATACAGGTAATTACATCTTATATCATACAATTAGAGACTTTGGAGGGAACATTTTGAAGGAAAGGATCGTATTTTGTATGAAACAACTCTTTTGTTTCACTTTTTTTTTGAAAGGAATTGATACATCTGACAAAGGTAGCATTCGTTCATAACATGATCAACTGCTTCTAAATAAGTCTCAGATAATGATTGTATCTAAAGTGAAACAGAAAATGACTTCTTGTGTTGGAGGTTTCTGTTCTTTTCAGTTATTGAAACAGAAACCCACAGGGTCAGCGAAATTTCTGTGTTGAACAAAAATTCATTGCAAAATGCATTTTTCTGTTTTGAATAATTTCAACAGATCATTCTGATCTGTAGGTTTTTCTGAAGCAGCTTTAAAAGTAGAATGACAAACCCCAGCAATGTTTCAAGTCACACTAGACAAGCAAATGAAACCCAATGTATTTGAATCAGAGAGCTTTGCAAGCACCTGCCCTTCTGCACATGGCTTTCTTAGAGCAGTGTGGGTTTATATTGGCTGATAGCAGCATGGAGAGAACATGCTCCTACTAATTGCCCTCTACATGATAATTTTCAGCATTACTTTTGAGATTAGCACCTATAATTTAAATTGTTTCTTACTAGCTATCTCTTTTAGCAAATAGTGGATATTCAGCTTTGCTTTGTATTCTTTCCATATTCTCTATCACGTGAAGTGAAGATTACTTTGGTTCCTTTATGCTTTCAATAATCCAACATTTCCTTTGCAGAGCTGAGGTTGCATCATCTCTGGTGGGATCAGGATCTCATTGCAGATAATTTGGAAGGATTTACCACTTCATGATCATTAGTGTTAATGCAAGGCTCACTGTGCTTTGTGTTTTTCTTCAGGATGGTAACACTGCAGTTAAATTTTGGATTTAACTAGGAAATAGTAGTGTGTGTCAGGCCAAGGAGGAAAGACTGGATTGTTTTGGAGAGCAGAAGATTTCAAACCTACTTGGTTTAGTGTTATGATGTGACATACTCAGTGAGGAACACTGGACCTTCAACTTTGCCTGCTGTTGACTTAGAAGTTCACTGTTCTGATATGAAAGAGATAAGAAACACAGTCTTGCACCAGTGTTTCCATTTAGTTTTAGTTTTGAAGTAACATTTTTAGCTAATTCTATTTGAATTTGAACCAGAAGATTTACATCAGTAAACCAACCTTACATCTTCCTGCTTCAGTGATGGAGGGAAAAAAGGTTTCATACTATTAATTGATAAACATTTATCATCTCACTTTTGACAGATGGACTTAAATCCCCAGATTTGGGGGTGAGTTTTGTCTGGTTTGGGGGTTGGGGTTTTTTTATCTCCTTGTCTGTAGAGCAGTACACTGCTGCCAATAATCTTTATGTGATGAGCAAGTGATTTGAGAGGTGAATACTTGCTCTTTTAATGGATTTGTTGTTTAAATGTAAGAAATTACTGAACTCTTCTCAGAAATGCAAGAGAGAAGCTGTTCAGCTCGTGATGTATTAGTTTCTTAAAGTGCAGTTTCTGAGAAACTTGAACCAGTGGATTAACAGCTGTCATTTTCTTTCTCCACAGTGTCTTTCAGCAGGCAGGAAGGAGCATGTTTTCCATATGCAAATGTATTAAGACTGCTGGGATTTTGTAAAAATTTGGAGGGGGGTGTGTGTGATTTAATAATCTCGCATAAGGTTAGCATGCAGAAAATACATATGCAGCTATGACTAGGGAAATGCAATTGCATGGAATTCGGGTCTTGTGGATGTTTTTGTGTGTTGTATGTGGTGTCATGCTTATTGGTGCAGGTGACGCTGATCTAAGTAAGCAAATTGTGAAGATTAGTAGAAATTTAAGTTCTAAAATTAGGAGGAGCTGTTCTATGTTGAATACAGAAACACTGATGTGTGGGGAAAAAAAAACCCTTATCTTTTGCTTACTGCTTCCTTTGCATCTTTGTTGAAAGTTTTGGGAAAATAGTTTTGTGTTGCTGTGAAGCAAGAGTGAACTGGGGTGTTTAGTAGATGGTGGGCTGCATTACTTGGTAGTTTTAGTGACTTAGTCAAAGCTAAAGAGTTGAGAGGGTAGTACATTAAACATCCTTCAGGTTTGTAGTATGTTGTCTTGAACGTAGTCAGGCTTGAGGTGGAAAGCAGTGTGTGCCTTTCCTGTACTATTCATTTTCTGTGGTAGGTAGTATCTCTTTCCCAGAGATGTAAAAGTAGGCTGACATGGTAGGGAAACCAGTAACCTACACAGCCAGATATTTTCAAAGTATTTAGTACAAAATCCAAGAGTCCACCAGAACAAACTGTGTGCGTATTTAGCGAGATGTAATGCTGTTCCCTTCTGCACATCAGGTTCTGTATTTCAGGTAAGTATCTAAAGAGGAAAAGTCAGCTGAAAGAACTTTGGTAAGGAGAAATGCTGAGTCGGTTGGGTTTTTTTGGTTTTTTTTTTTTTTTTACTAGAAGTGGATTTACTTTCATTGTAGTTGCCACAGAATCACTTCTTCATCTATTTCTCCAGAGTTGCAGAGTCAGAGAATCTGGTTGTAAGAGACCTTTAAAATCAAGTTCAACCTTCAACCCAGCACTGTAGTCATTCAGTAGTATTGAAATTTTCAGCTGCTGTTTGGAAATACTTTTGAAATTACTTTTGAAATTCAGCTTCTCAGTGCAGGCAGGTGAAGAAGCAAACTCTAGAGACAAAGTTTAATGATGTTTGGAAAAATCCATTCAGCCCTCTCATCTGCTCAATGGAAACTGGAGTAGAGGTTACAGTGATTTAAGTTCTTTTGACAGCAGAGATAGCTCAGTTGGATGTTTTTAATCTTTACGTTCTTTTTCAATAACTGCATTTTAATTAATTTATAGATGCTTTTGAAGTGCTGAATGTATAGGTAGGTGATAATTGTGCTACATTAGAACGATCTATCAGATCTCCTTTCAGGTGAGCCAGATTGGAATTATGGCTCACTTAGCCTCCATCTACCTGATGGTAAAGTGCTTCAGGTAAATACTGAAATAATGTCTGAAATCACTAAGAAAAGAAACCATAACCCAGATCACACCTCACAAAGTATGTAGTTCTATTTTCCTTTTCTTCCATTCTCTCTGGAGTCTTAAAACTCTTGTCAGAAAACAGAAATCCCTCTGTATGTTTTCTTTAAGGAAGCCATTCTGCTCTGCACTAGAAGCAGTGTAATGTCTGTATAAGAGAAAATTGCAGTTGAGCAAGATTTCAAAGAGTTGCTGTTAGTACAGACTTTTTTATTGCTCTATCAAAACAAGAGTCTCATCTCTCTTTGGAGAAAACTTAGTTTGATAATCTGCATGTGCTTAGATCTCGTTAAGTGTAATTTAACTACATTACGACTTTCAACAAAAGGAGGAAAAAAAACCCCAGATCAAATACATTGAGCCTTGTGTTTTGCTAGATAAAATCATGAAGTTGAGAGAAATAGAGAACATATCAGCTTTCACAAATTTTCTTCTGAAATGTGAAGGAAATTTGGAGGAAAAAAACCCCAACAAAACAGTGAGAGGCATTAGCAGTTCCTAGTAGACCTTGCTGTTAACAGTAGAGTTTTATATACTATTTCAAGTGAAAGGGAGCATGAATCTGTATTTTTATTAAATTACGGCTTTCAGACTTCATCAGGTACTTTTATGTAAGCTAAGACATGTCTTTTCTCCTTGTAAAAGTTATGAAATGGCAGAATATTTAGAGTCAATAGTAAAGGATGTTTTTTTCTCATTCTTTTCATTGCTGCCCAAGATGGTAAAGCCGGTAGAGTTTTACCTGATGGCTCTAGTATGTTGATGTACATCACCACAGCCCAGCTTGGCTGTGCAATAAGCCAGGTGCTGCTTCTGGGACACTTCTGTGAGCCTCATGCCTCTGCTTACCTTGATTTTTGGCCTCACATGGTGGTGACTTCTTCCTGTCATATAGTTACTGCAGCAGTTAGTAGGGAATACTGAGTGAGTGTGTGCCAAGAGGAGTTAGATACCTGTGTGCTGCTTCTTTTGCCAAATGAAGTCTTGAATGGTTCCCTTGAGTTGTTCCAGACATGAAGTATAGTCTCAGCCAGCTGCTGTATTTAGGAGGGCAGCTGACAAGAAGGGTATTACTTAGTTCTAGTCCTCTTTGGTGTTGTATGGATATGGAAAATTCTCATTAATAATTCTGAGAATTTTATCAGAAAATGAATCAAAAGTCGTATCCTAGGACTTGCAGGAGCAGGTTGTTAACTATTTATAGGCACATTTTTCTATTCTGTAATGTTTTTCCTCTTGTGATCCTTTGTGGAGATACCTATGCTAACAGGAAAATTTGACTTGGTTCTGGCTTCACTGTGACTTCAAGCTCCTAGCTTGCCTGATTCCTGCACAAAGCGTGATAAAAGCTGTGAGTGACATCAGTTGGTTTCATCCATGTCAGAGGCCAGTTGTTTGGTCTTTTTATAACTTGGAACATCACATGTTTCTTACTATACGCCAGGTACTACTCATGGTTGTGTGGCTGGTTTGACCAGTTCTTTACAGCATCCTGTTGAGTTCTGCATCACAGAAGCATCACTTCATCTTTGGGCTCTGTGTGTGTCATCCAGGAATCCAAACCCACAGGTGTTGGCAGGAGAATGGCCCAGTCGCCCCCAAACTGCTGGTGCTGTGCACTACCCTGACCCACCATAAATTCTTTCTTTCCATCTTCACAGTGTTGCTTGCGTGGAGTTTAAGGAAATCCTGTACTTGCCTGAAGTCCTTCCGTGGGATATACTGTTGTTTAAGTGCCACCCGAACTGCTCAGGAGCTCTGTTGTTTTTTTGAGAATTAGAAAATAAGGGGTAGAGTTGTGTTTTGCTGTTATGTGTGTTTGGGCAACATGGAGGCAGAAGAGCAGATGAGACGATGAAAAATTGAATTAACTGAACCTTGTTTGCAATCAATTAGATAGAGCCTTTGGTTATAAAACTGCCTTTGTTTAAAAAAAACAATACTGTAGGGAAAGCGAAGACTTAGAATTGTTTAATCACTTGATGTGCGAAAGTAAAGATTACTGTAACATCTCAAAAGAAAGATTGTAGGCAGCAGGCTTTTGGGTTTTGAGTCTTCTGTGAGCAGACTCAAAGGTTTATACTTCTGTGCTTTCAGGGATATTTCTCACACATTTTGTAGAGGAACTGAAGCTCATTTAAAATGTTCTCTGGTCTCTCCAGTAGCGCAGTATGCTGCAGTATCCTGCTCTGCAGCCCTCCTACACTGATGAAGCTGTAGCTAGCTCAGTCCTTGCCCACAAGGTCATTCAACAAGTACTGCCTGACTTTTGGTACTTCCTTTTTGTTTTTCCATCTGTGGAGACAATAAATCTGCCAAATGTGCACGTGTTCATCCAGACAGTCATAGAGAGCATCTCTGCTAGTTCAGAATTACTACTTTGCCAGGCAGCTACTGAAAATAACCCAGTGTGTAGTGACACTGGAGCAGTTCTTACTTCTGAGTATCAGCTGCCATTATCTTGGTAAATATAATAGTTTTGGAATATGATGTGGAAGAAGAAATAAATGTTTTCTTGCTGTGCAGTATGGAATCTCTGTGCAGCAACAATTTTGGGTTTGAAGTTAGCAAGCAGGTGCAGTCTGGAGGGTTGTTTTTCCCGTTCAGTTGTCTTTTCCAGAACTGCCTTATTCTAGTAACACTGATTGCTCTGGGTACAAGTAATACCATAACTATTATGAAGATGTTGTTGCTACTCTCCCTCTGTGTTGTCCTTTTTCCTTTTTAAATCTTGGGGATGTTTATAAGCAAAATGTAGTTAAACTGATATGCAGTATTCTGTGGCAAGTTTCTTCACAGTTTCTAAACAACAGTTTTGAGTCGTTGACTTACTAAAATTAATGAGAGTTAATTCTTGAGACAGTGATTTTGAGAGGACAGCTGTTATTGTTGTTAATGCTATACATGAGTCTACTCCAGACAGGGAGTAGAGGATACCTACTCATTAATAAGGACTTGAAAGTTGCACTGTTTAATCCTTTTCTGAGGGACTGAACTTTTAAGCAAGGGAATTTATTTCTGACTCTAAGGAGTTACTGCATTGATGAACACTGTCATGGCTTTACATTGCCCAGGCTTCCTGGTATTAGTGACAAGGCTGGGGGTGAGCACCATTCTGAAAAGTTCTACTTTTTTTCTTACTGCTGAAATACACTCTGCATGGAGCATATTGCACTCTACTTTTGGGACTAGAATAAGTATTTTAACAGAGACTGTTTCTCCAGGTTGTGCTGCTTAGTCATCTTTTCTTCCCCTTCTGTCAGTATTTGTCACAAAGCAGTATTTTTGGAAGGCCTCTGGACAGCAGGGATGTTGCTTTTCTTTTTGTCACTCTTACTTTGTTTTATTGGCTTTTCAATAACAGTTTATCAGTTCCCAGCTAGTGTGTCATTCTCTTCCCAGAAGTATTTACTGAGCAGTCAGCTGGTACACCCTGTTTCCCTTACAAGTACATGCCTGCTACAAGATTAGGCAATAGTGGTACTTAAAGGGCTTCTGCTTTTTCACACTTCTTTCTTTGGGGAGTACAAGACTGTCAGTTCCTCTTCTAAGGAAATTAATTGTGGCACTGTGGACGCATCTCTTGGTTGTCTGCATCGTGTCTGTATAGGGAGGTATTTCCCTGTCTTTCATTCCCATTTCCTTCCCTCTTTTAGTACAACTGATGATGTTCAATTAATTCTTTCTTCTAGAGTTCTGTAGGAGAGTGTCTGTAGTATTGTTGGAAGAGTTTGGGCTATTAAGAGTAACGATGTGTTTAAGGAATGATTAAGTAATTAATCAATTTGTTTTTAATTACTCTGTTTCTTATTGCTAGGTGTTTTAACTACAGAATTTTTTTAGATGAAGTTAAGAAGAGGAATAAATTTGCGGCTTGAAGTATATTAAGTTCTCACATGATTACTATTGTAGTATCAAAGATACTTTAGCCAGAAACCTGTCTGGTCCACTACTTACAGTTATAAAATCCTGAATATATGATACAGTATGCTGAAAAGACATTCTCTTGGAGCCTCTAGGACTAGGGTTAAAAGTTGTGTGTAGGATGCCAGTAATACAGATGGGACTGTGGTGAAGATTTTTCTTACGAGTCAGATGAAAACCACAAGGCCTTTGTGGTTGAAGAAAGAAGGGTTTTTTTTTAAAGGTGTTGAGACTGCTGGTGTTGATTCTGATTATCCTTTCAGGAAGGCGCAAACAAGTATTTCCCCTAGAGGAGAAGCAAGTTTTAAGTGTCTGCAATTACAAAATATTTCATGTGTTATGATTAATTGGAGAGACTTCTTATTTGGCCCCACTTTAGTAGTTGAAATAGTAGATAATTGTGTATGAAAAATGATGCTGTTCTTTCTCCATTGACATTTGATAAAGTGATGACTGGTTTGGGTAAGGAAATCTTTATTTCAGTAGTATTCTGAAGAGCAGCTGAGGGAATTAGGGTTATTTAGTCCAGAGCTAAATCCAGAGATGGCTAAGAGGAGACCTTCTTGCTCTCTATAACTACCTAAAAGGAGGTTGTAGTGAGGCTGCTGATGGTCTCTTCTCCCAAATTACTAATGATAGGACTAGGTGAAATGGCCTCAAGCTGCGCCAGGAGGATTTAGATTGGATCTTAGGAGGAAGTTCTTTCCTGAGAGTGGTTGGACCCTGGAAAAGGCTGCCCAGGGACGTGATGGAATCACAGTCCCTGAACGTTTTGAAAAAACAAGTAGCTAGAGCACTTGAGGCCATGGTCTAGGGGTTAGGGAGATGCTGGGGTGAGGGCTGGACCTGATGATCCTGGAGGTCCTTTCCAGCCATAATGACTCTGTGATTCTGCAAAGATGTTATGCTTCAAGTTGTGCGGCTGTGCTGTGAGTTGTACGTGCTGCTGCACGTACTAGAGCACAATTTGTTGTGGAAAGAGCAGTTAGTTTCTTCTGTGTCCAAAAACTCTTACATGGTTAAAGGTTTCAGTTTATCCTTGAAACAAATCACTTTGAAATGCAAAGAATATTAGTGCCTTCTGTTTGTGCACAAACGTGAGGGGCACATTGAGACAGAAAGTTAAATACAATTGTCACTTTTCTATTAATGACATGAAAAGGCAAAGCACTGATGCTCTGATATATGTAACACCATTTTCATTGGTGACAATGCTGGTGTAATTGTCTAAAAGCATTTTCTGTAGTGAGCAGACAATGTCAGCAGGGGCAACCATACAAAGCCTTGATAAGGATTGTCTAGTTTAGTAATTTGTGCGTCTTTATCTGTTCATATACTTTTACAAGACCCTTGAGGATTGAATATGTTGGCTCTATCCATCCTTCTAATCTGAGTCAGGGGTGAATGCTTTTTGCACTTTGCTGTTCACTGTGTAGAACACTAAGTAGTAGCATGGGGGAAGAGTTCATGCTCTGGTTTCTCAGTATGAAGTGGCTTCCTTGAGCTGCAAACTAAACTAGAATTTTGAGAGTAATGTACTGATTCTGGGTTTGACAGATCTTACTGGTATTAGTTAATTAGTCACATAGGTATCTGTCATTCTTAAAATATCTGAGTTTTGAGGTGGAAAAGTTAGTTGCTTTGTTTACGTGTGCAATGTAAGCAATTAAGGCAGTTTCCTAGCAGAGCACATACCACATACTGTCTTCACTCTGAAGATGAAGGAACCTTAAAGCTTATCTTATCAAACTTAATTACATTTGTATTCTTTTAATATAATTATTGCAGCCTGTGATTTTAATCTAAGATTATTAGAACATGACTGTGCTACTGAGTTATCTGACAAATAAAATAAGGACTTTTCCTTACTGCAACCAGTCTAGGTGTTACTGATAGCACACATATACTTAATAGTCGTGCTGGCTCAAGTGATTTATTTTCTTTTAATACAAGTATGCCAAAGTTATCATACAGATACACTCGGAAGTTTGGGAGTTTTCCCTGCAGAATTCTCTAGTGGACAGAGCATGTTTTGTGCAGTTTAAATATAGAGTAGGGCTCTGCACTTTGACCCTGTACAAATAAACTTTTACCTTTCTGGAATGCAAGACTGCAGC
Source organism: Upupa epops (assembly GCA_013397515.1). NCBI lineage: Eukaryota > Metazoa > Chordata > Aves > Bucerotiformes > Upupidae > Upupa > Upupa epops. Next base: position 324,007 of record VZRI01002286.1, on the reverse strand, counting down.
CACCTGGTCTCTGCTCTTTTGAGAATTGCCTGTGCATGTGGCTCACAAAGTGGGATCTGAGCCAGTTGTGAGGAGAACTTGTCTCCAATGACATTTTCTTGAAAAGGTTTTATTTAAACTGATTGGAGAGTAAGATCTTTCTCAGACAAAGCCTGCAGTAACTTAATGGCATTCTAGCCTTTTGAAAGTGTGTGTTGATGGAATCCCTTTTCCTTACATGTGAGTTTTAAGAGAAGAGCATATCTAGTAATTATTCCTTATAATAAATAGATCAGACATACAGTTGCAAGTTTCCAGAACTCCCAGTGTGTTGGTAGCACAGTATTGATGGTGTAGCAAAACCTCTCACACACTCTTATCTTTCCATTCCTTTCTTCATGAGGTTGTTTGTTGCAAGAAAGAGGATTTAGAGATGGAAATAGTAAGAAATAAATGGATAGGGTAAAAGAAACCCAGAACAAACCCAAAGACAACTCTGAAGATTGGTAGATAATACTAACTGGTGCATGTCTACTAGCTATGGTTTGAAATGCGCAACATATTGGTAGGAGGGTGACAAAATTAGACTGAGCCTATTCATTCAAAAGCTTAAATTTCATGTGAAACTATTACCTGTTCTTAAACAGTCTTGAATGTCACCATTTGTTTGGATCATGAACTAGAAAAACATTTAAATGGAGGACTTGAAATTCATGTTTTAGAGAATATTCTATATTGAGGACTAAATAATAGCCTTGCTTAGCCAGCTTGGGAAAGACATCTGACCATCTTGTACCAATGTGTTTTCTTGGCTTTATATTAGTTTTCGATGATGGTGATGAAAGGACCTTGAGACGAACTTCATTATGCTTGAAGGGAGAAAGGCACTTTGCAGAAAGTGAGGTAAGACATGCTGCGAACAAAAGGAATCAGTTACTTATTATACAAAATAATACATATTTCTAATGCAGTCTTTTTTTTCCATGTAGACACTTGATCAACTGCCACTAACCAATCCAGAGCACTTTGGAACTCCTGTTATTGGGAAAAAATCTAATCGAGGAAGACGGTCTTCTCTTCCTGTGTGAGTTTTGATGATGCTCAGATGCTTTTGTGTCCTTAGCTAAAACAGAAGCTGTAATGCACTGAGTGATTTGTAATGCAAGTTGTATGTGCACAGCTTGTGGTCTTAATTCAAGTCACGCAGACATGTTCATATGTTGGCAGTATTATGAACTGTGTTTTTTTTCTTGTAGTAGACTTAAGAATGTTTATATTTCTTTCCTGTAATAGGAATTCATATGTCAGGAAATGTAGGATTTTTTTACTCACTTGAAGCTGCACAAAGTTAAGAAAAAAAGGTGCTTTAAAAATTCCGGGTTAGAGACCATTTCTCTTTGTTTCATGTCTGTGCACAATCAAATCTCGATTCATACCTCCAATTCCAACATGATGCTGTTGTAAAATACTACTACCTGGAAAGAATTCCTAGAAAATTCCTCTTACTAAGTAAGTGCACTTAAATATTGCAGTGTATTTTAAGCAATTTCTGCTCTCAAAATTGTAGTATTGGTTTTTGAAGCTGTGCTGAACAGGAAGAAAGATCTGGTTGTAAACTGCATGTGCTTTCAAATATGAACTTGAGAAAAAAACAAAATACTGTATGTTCTAATCATCTAGTACTGAAGATGAAAAGGAAGAAGAAAGTAGTGAAGAAGAGGATGAAGATAAAAGACGTCTCAATGATGAGTTGCTTGGCAAAGTTGTGAGTGTAACTTCTAATGCTGAGAAGGCAGACTGGTATCCAGCTTTGGTAAGTGAAGACATCACTAATGTCTAGCCCTTTTTGACAGTGGTGTTGCCTGGCTTGTTAACAGTGTTCAAAGAATGGTTCCTGGGTAGGGCAATTTGCGAACTTCACCATTTCTGTATCAAAGTTGCGAATGTAATGGAGCTAAACTCTGGTCTCCAGATCTGTTTAGAAACTAAATTTGCGTTGTCTGTGAAGAGCAGGAGAGCAAAGATCAACATTTATGTACAGGCTACAGTTTTATGGCTCTTAGGCCTTTCAGAACTGCCCACTGAATGATTGGTATGTAACAATATTTTTCTTCTAAAAGTAAGATCCATTAGGAGTTGCATTCCCAAGCCACTGAAGAGCAACTAGATTTGTATTTTTTGTGTTTAGTGATTGCTTTTTCTTTAAGCTTTGATGAAATAGTTCTTTCTGTGTCTGCATTTACGTAAATGGCCAGTTACTCTTTCAATAGGTGTTGGTTATTATTTGACTGTTGGTATAGGACACAGCTGCTCGTTTCTACTGATGTTAATATGTATACGTTAAATAATGTAAACATAGACTAGAACTACAAAGGTGGACACTGTTCAGATTCTTTATCCACATGGAAAACTTTATGGATGCATTTTAAATGTTGCTTTCTTTAGCAAACATTTTGATACTGCCAGAAAGGCTCAGTAAGCATCTTCTGTCATCCATCAGAGATGTAATTGTTTCAGAAGTATTAGCAAGAGCAACAATCAGGCAGGTTTGGTTCACTATCTATTGCCATGTTTATTACTCAGTATGTTCTATAGTCCTTCATATGGAGTCTTTTGGGTTAGCTGGAACAAGCTCAGCTGTTGCAGTCTTCTAACTCAGTCGAAGATCCTGTGAGACTCCAGGATCAAAAAGTAACTGACTGCTCAGGCTACCTGTCTTTCCTTCCTTGAAAGAACATTATGGCATAACATGGGGTGAAGAGTTGATGCTGATTTACTGTATATTTTAAACTGGGATCTATAAAGCTGGGTATTGTTGTACATATTGTGATTGTTGTACATCCCTTTACTAATGACAGGCTTTAATGTGGTTCTAACTAGGTGATGAAGTTACTGGAGGCCATGTACCTCTGCTATGTTTTCTGCTACCTGAGAAACAGGAATGTCTTATCTTGATTTTTGGGGGTAAAACTTTTGACTCATTTGAATGAGGTGGCACAGCTTCCACTGGTACTGGTAGATCTGTACTTAATGTTTCCTCTCTGTGCATGATGGAAAGTATAAATACTTTCTGTTTGTGGTAATATGCTTGTGGTATTTGTATGTTTATCACCTTGATGATAAGTGCTGTGGAAGGCTGCACTGGATTGCGCACTGGCTTGTAATATCCATACCTCATTAAAAAACCACAATCTTTCTTAGCTCTCAGATTGAATGTCAAAAGATCAGAAGCTGATATAAAATACATGGGTCTGTGACTTCCTAAATAGATGTTTTGAATGGGTTTTATATGAATAAGAGGGCATGGAAAAAAAACCAGAAAGAATGGACAGGATCCCATGGTGTCACCTCAGTAGAGTAGTTCAGGGTTTACAAATGAAATTTCAAACTTTTCTGGCTTGGATGTAGCAAGCGAAGTTAATAGTTGGAGGTAAACTGCTTCTTGAAAATTGTTTGCTGTAGTAATAGAAATTGGAGTAGGTTCCTTTTCTCAGAAATGGAAATGATAGTAGATGAAATGGGAAAGCAGCAGTTTTCCTGCTGTCCATCTTCCTTTCCTTTCAAGATCAGCATTTTTTTTTCTTTCACTTTAAAAGTCTTGTATTCGAAATTTCAGGTTGTGTCTCCCAGCTGTAACGACGACATCACAGTCAAAAAGGACCAGTGTCTAGTTCGATCCTTTGCAGATTCCAAATTGTAAGTAATAGTTTACTTACAGACTTAAGTCCCATAGACTTATATGTCTGTGGGAGAAAACCCCAAAACTAATTGCATGTTCCTTCTGAAGACATCGTTTCTTCCAAAAGGAAAGGGTACAGCACTGTATGTTGTTTCAACACATCTGTCATTCATTGTCCAGCTGACTCCTGTGCACACTCACCTACCTTTACTTTGTGTGTACCTGTAGAGTTCATCTGATTAGTAAACTTCCTGGTTTTCCTTCATTTAAAAAAAAATAAATCAATCACTTAGAAGAAAGATGTGAACACTTGATTCCTCTTCTTTGAAGTGTGAGGTTTTGTTCTAATTATTTCCATTGTTTTTTTAATTATGGGTGTCTGTTGCAGTAGTTTGAGTGTCTGATTCATTACCTCCAGCACCCAGGTGCCTGTTGCTGTTTAAATAGCAGAGTTTAAAAGTGTTAATTTATTTCTTAATAAAAAAGGTACCATTAATTAGAATTTTAAATAATCTGAATCAAGATTCCTGTGAGAAGAAACAAAAGTCCTCTTGTTCCATCCCTACTTTCCAAAAGCAGGAGGAAGTTGGGCAGAAGAGAGAAATGTATGTGTCTTAATCTTTATATTCTTTTGAATATATTATTACTTATTAGAGCTGTTTCTGTTTCATTCTCTCCACCCTTATTCCCGTTGCATCTGTTGCAGTGTATTGTAACTAAAACTTCCTTGCTGAAAGCTGTCGCCTTCCTTCTTTCTTTAAAATTCCACAATTTGTGGTTGTTAATAGCTGAGATGTAAGCAGGGTGCAAAACAGTTCAAGTAGCCGAAGACTTAATTAGTTTAGGCCTCTTAATGTATGTGTGTATCACCAGCCTTCTAGATGTGTGGTTTGTGATGTACAGAAGGTAGAGGGTTTTTAACTTCAGAAATTGGCAGTCTCCAATCTCTGAGGTTTTACTCCGGTTTTTTTAGAAATAATGAAGAAAAAAGCCTCCCTTATTATATTGACTCCCTTGTCAAGGCTTTCATTGCAGGTTGGTTAGCATTTCTGTTGCAGTAACTCAGTAACGGAATGTTCAGTGTGAATTTAGAGTGGAGCAACCTCTGTGGATTTTGCTTTAAGGACACTTCTGTAATTTAAAAATAAAACAGAGCTATTTATCAATGCAGATACATGCCTTTGGCTTCAGTGTTGTTCTGTGCTAGTAGCAATCTGTTCTGTAAAAGGTCTTATTTCTCCTGTCTTAGTCTAGGTTGTAGTTCTGGGTAGCGGAAGATGTGAATCTTTTTCTTTTAAAAAATGTTTTATTGCCTATGTGTAGTATTCACAGAATCACAGAATTATTGACACTGGAAAAGACCTCCAAGATCATCAAGCTGAGCTTGTGAACTAAGATCACCACAGACTAAGTGCCATGTCCAGTATTTCTTAAATGCCTCCAGGGATGGGGACTCGCTCTACCACCAATCCAGGCACCTGTTTGTGCAGCTTAAACATTTTTAAAAAAGCAGCTCTGTCAGGTTTTCTTAGTTATTTAATTCCAAGGGTTCTTGTAGCGTCTGAATTCCAAACAAAGATTGGAAAGTAACTAAAGGTTTGAATCTTCTTAGGATTTACAATAATAAATGCCTTGTACATATAGTTGTTAAAAAGGATCTTGAAAGTGAATGATAGATCCTGAAAGTTCTAGAAACTGCTTTTTCTGAGTTGAATACTGGCTTTAATGTGATATTTTAAAATAATAAACACAACCTTACTCTCTTTCAGTTACTCGGTAGCAAGAAAAGACATTAAAGAACTAGATGTTCAGAACCTACCAAAACCTGAGTCCTCTCCTAAAAAAGGTAAATTATAATAAATTCCAGGTCTTTAAAAGAAATAATCCTGTGCAGTAGTGCTTTTAACGTCTACAAATAAGTCATGGCTTTTTGATTTCTGGTAACTGCTCTTGAGTATTTTACAGACAATTTAAAATGTGATTAGACAAACTTTGGATAATAGTTGTGTTTTTTATTTTAATTTCCTTATTTTGATCCATTCTGAACTCGTAAGCTAATAGAAGATCTTCAAGGATAGAGTATTTGAAGTGTCATTGAACAATGGAATGTTTAGATACCTCTCCTAAAACCAGAGTTTTCTGCTGTTGCTCAGAATTCCTTACCTTTACATTAAAATTATTGAAATGGCAACATGTAAACTTTATCAAAACAGCCTGCTATAACTAATGCTTGATTTAAAATATAAATATAGAAATTGATTCATGGATGGATGGATGATATGAGCATCCTCCTTTTTAGTGGGCTTGTAAATATTTCTTAAACTTTTAGTGGTATTTCTCACAATCAGACCTCAAACCTCATCATTTAATAATGAGAAATAATTAAAACACATTCATTTAAAATAATTTGAAAGTCTCCTTCGACAACCATAGTTCTTCTGGTTTGAGTAAAGGTGTGGAACAGCTCTTTAAAAAGATTTAAATTGGATACTCACAAATGAGAACTCGGGATAGTTTTGATTGTTTCATTCTTAATAATTTCTTTTAACAATTTTTTCTTAATAAGTATTTCACAGTAGAAAGAATTTAGGACAGCCCAAAAAAAAGGTGAGATGCCAGGTTATGATAAATTGAAGAGATTTTTTATTCATGCAGAATGTGATTTGGTTGTGACAGTTACTGCCACAAGGGAATGTTGTAGAGCCAAAGGTACTAATGGCTTCAAAAAAGTCTAGACAGATTGCAGGAGGTTACTGTGTCAGCAGGAAGTAAAAACTGCTGCTTTTTCTCCAGCAACACTGTGCATGGTTCGTGGCACTATGTCTCTCTTTTGGGTATTGTTCTAATTTACCTTTATTAAATTTTATTTATTGTGACTGGAGGCATGTTTGGGGATTATGTGGGTTGTTTGTGCTGTGGGTTTTTTCCTCCCTGTGGAGCACCTCTTCAAGGAAAAGAATTAAGATCCCATCACTCCCTTAGTCATCATTCATTTCCTGTCCCAAATGCTGCTGTACCATCTCTTCAGGTTTTTTGCAATGTAAACTTTAAGATGTGAAGGTACTTTGAAAAAAGCTAAGTAAGTTGTGGACCTAACTATGATGGGTTGATCTTTAAAAAAAAGTCTTTAGTATTTTTTTCATACAGAAACAAAAGCAGTTTATGGTTGCAGAAAATAAAATTGCATAATAAGTGCAGGTTGGTTGTATCTAGCACTGTTGGCATACACCTCTGCAGTGTTCCTGGGGATTTGTAACTAGAAAACTACTGGATGCCCTTTGTGGGATGGACAATCACAACTCTTAACTTCCTCGAGTTACCAATAGGCAATTTTTAAAACGTGGCAGTCTTAAAATATGAAATTATTTAAGCTGAGCTGAAGAATCTTAATTTAGAATCTATTTTATTTCTTAATTCCATCTTGGGTTTGAGTTGGCATTGAGTTACAAGAACGTGAAAAGGAAATGAAAAATGCTTTGTGATCCTGAATACTGTGGATGAGGTAAAAATGAAGCGCTTTATTTTGCAGGGCTGCAGGAGGCAAGTACGTTTCTCAGCACAAAGGCTGTTCCTCGGAACTGGAAAATGGACATCAGTGAAATTTTGGAGTCCTCTAGCAGTGATGAGGAAGATGGAGGTGCTGCAGAAACTGATGAAGAGGAAGAAAAGAGGGAGGAGAAAACAGAAGAAGTAGCGGTAAGTCTGGTCAGTTTCCCTTCCACTAAAAAGCTACCTGAGTCACTCGCATGTACATCCTGCATGTTCCAGTGTTTTAGTACCAGATGTAGCTTACTTCATTGTCTGCTCAGACTGGTTTGCTCCAGCCATCTCTGTTGGGTTTGTGAGCTGTGGCTTATCACCTGCTTTATAAGAGCAGAAATTAAACAAATCCTAGAAATTCAGGATTTGAAGGGGAATGGTAGAAAGGGAGAGTGGCTGGAAAGCTGCTGGCAAAGAGATCTGGGAGTATTCACAGAATCACAAAATTAGTGGGGCTGGATCATCAAGCCCAATCTCTGACCTAACATCACCACAATCACGTAGACCACAGCGCTAAGTGCCATATCCAATTTATCCTTAAACACCTCCAGGGATGGAGACTCCCTGGGCAGTCCGTTCCAGGTCTTATCACCCTTTCCGTGAGGAAGGGCTTCCTAACATCCAACCTAATCCTCTGCTGGCACAGCTTTAGGCTCTGCCCTTGCATCCTGTCACTAGTTGCCTTGGAGAAGAGCCTGACGCCCCACATAAAATTGGTTAAACATGAATCAGCAGTGTGTTCAGGTGTCCAAGAAGGCTAAAGTTTCTGAGTGTATCAGAAATAGTGTGGCCAGCAGGAGTAGGGAAGTGATTGTTCCCCTGTACTGGGCCCTGGTGAGTCCTCACCTCGAGTACTGGGTTCAATTTTGGGCACCTCAATGCAAGAAGGACATTGAGGGGCAGGAGCAGGTCTAGGGAAGGGTCTAGATAGCAGACCTTGTGAGGAGCAGCTGAGGGAGCTGGAGCTGGTTAGTCTGGAGAAAAGGAGGCTGAGGGGGAGACCTTATTGCTGTCTACAAGTACCTGAAAGGGCAATGGAGAGAGGTGGGGGTTGATCTCTTCTCTCAAGGAACAAATGACTGAACAAGAGGAAATAGCCTCAAGCTGCACCAGGAGAAGGTTAGGTTGGCCCTAGAAGGCCATCTGGCCTTGGCACAGGCTGCCCAGGGAGGGGTTTGAATCGCCATCCCTCGCTTTGTTTCAGTCATGGAGATCTGGAGCTCAGGGACAGGGTTTAACAGTGGCCTTAGGATTGTTGGGTTACGGGTTGGACTTCAGGAAGATGGAGAAGGAGCAAGCTTTCGCAGGGTAAAGGCTTTGATAGATCTAAGGAGTCTCGGTCAGGAGGAGACATAAAAAAAATCTATTCCGAGCCTAGCAGTGGTAATAAACCTAAAGCAAAACCACCTTCACCCGTTTATTTTGTGCGTTATCACCGTTACTTTAACACTCATCATCGGAGCCCCGGGTCCCGCTCGGGCACGGAATGGCCGCGGGGACGCGCCCTCGGCGTTTCCCCGGTAACGGACGGTGCGGGCGGGATCGCGCATGCGCGGGGCCGCTGCCAGGGGGAGGTTGGGCTGATGCTCTGAGGTGGGCCGGCCCTTCCCTTTGCCTGGCGTGTAACGCCCGATAGCTTTATTAGTATTAATTGTTATTATTATCATTAGGGGGTTTTGTGGTACATGGAAGAGAATGTGAGTAATGCCGTGTGACTGCCGGGGCCGCGCAGGGAGCCAGCAGAGCCGGCAGAGCGTTGGCAGCCAGGCTGGGCTATGTGCAGGCAGTGGGCAGATTAGATAGGAAAAAGAAATAAAAGGAACTCAAAACCCGTGTTACGTTTGAAAGAATGCAGCTCCTAGGTAAGCATTCTGTCTTTTTAAATCTGGGACGGTTAACGGTGGTGGTTATAGAATGTGTGGGTTTGACTTGAGGTGGTTCTGCTGGGGGGAAGTGTTTGGTGTGGCCAGGCTAGAGCTTTCCAGGTAAAAAAAAAATAAATTTAAAGACAACAGATCAATTTTTAAGTGTTAATTTTATGCCTTTGATGATGGGTGTTGTGGAAAATGAAGTCTTTCAGTGTGTGTGAAGATAACGATACGATTAGATAAATAGAAGGAGGAATGTGCATGATGTAAAATCCTCTGGGTTTTTTCCTCTGTTTGCAGTGAAAAGGACTGAACAGGCCACATTCTGCAGGGTGTGAACTGTTGCAGTCTGTATTGCTCCATTTGGATTAACACTAGTAAAAATTGTGGAGTATTAGGCACTAAAAATCAAGGATTGCTGTACTAGTTTCCTAATACCCTGTTTTTAATCTAATTTTTATGGCTGTTACATAAAAGTGTTGTGTGTTTCAAACAAAGAAGGGGGAGGGGGGAGCTTGGTGGTTTTTACAAAAAATAAAGAAATAAAAGGCATTTTTGTTAAGAAAAAAAAATAAGTAGAGATTACTTTTAAAGAATAATCTAATTGTAGAGTAGTGAAGCAAAGGATTCCAGGGAGGAAGATGAGCTGGTAGGAGAAGCTGTGGAATCCATTATTTCCAGGTGACAAGTAGGCATGGAAAATCAGGTGAGCATCTTCGTGCTGAAGCTCTGTAGCAGATGATAGATAGTAATCTTTTTAGATTATGTCAGAGCAGAGCTGTCATTAAATCAAATCTCTAATTCTAACATTACAATATGTACTTTAATTGTGGGATGGTCTTGATACTGTAATTAGGCAGCAGTTAGGGAATTAATCATGATTTCTTTTCCCTTAAAAAGGCACTAATACTGGTTGCAGAGAGAGTCGACAAGTGAATGATTACTGTTTTTTGGCTTTATTTGACTGAATGTTGAAGTACATTTTGCTTTTACATTTTGTCAAGTTTCTCCTTTATTAATCAAGGTCAAAAATAGCTGTCTCTGTCTCTCTTCTCTCAGAATATTATCAGTGAACCTGTTATCTTTAGAGATTTTAAAATATATCATTCCCCTCGTCTTCTGAAATGCACAGCAGCTTTGCTGTGAAGGCTTGGCCAGCTGCTGACTGGCTGTGACAGGCCTTCATTAAATCAATCAAATGGCCACAGACCTAGTTTAATATGTAATAAGAGGATAAAGTCAGTCAGAAGAGTCTAATTCTGGAAATGGAAAGGATTCTGTTTTTCTTTTGTAATGATAACAGAGCAGAGTGATCTACTGTAGCTGATACTAGAGATACTACTATTTATTTCAGTAGCTGCACTAAAATCTGTAACTTTATTTTGACAGAGATCATCTTCCTAATTGTGTTGCCTTTCCTGACATCTGACAGAGTGGTGTAGAATTGGTACAACAAGGTATCCAGGCCTGCTTTCTCTAATGGTGTTCGCAGGTTAAGGAGGGGGAACCAGTATGGTAGTGGTGGGGAGATGTTAATCATCTTCATTGGTGGTTAACAGATTTGAGTGACCCAGAGCTGTAGATGAAGGAGGATGATGTGCAAATTGCTTGTCATTGACTTTAGCAGGGATTGCATAGCACGTAGTTACTCAGCATGTTCAAATTGCTGGATTTTTTTGCAATAATTGCAATATATGGTGCAAATCAGTATTATTTTGTGTTGATAATGTGAGGTTTGAGTAACAGAACAGATACTGCATGTGTCAAGAAGTGGAAAAAGTCCAAAGGTGCTATGGTAAACAGTTTTGTATCAAATGAAAATAGGAAGGATCCACTGAATTGATTTGAATCCAGATAAAACTCTGGATATTGCTTTTGGTTCTTGGCCAGTTTTTAACATGTCAGAATAAGAGAATTAACTGTGTTTTGAGGAGAGGACGTGTAGCATTCAAAGAATGTGCTGCAGCTAAAAGAAAAACCTATACTCCACATAAAAATGGAAGCTTTTGGAGCTTGGTGTGATTTCTGTTAAAAATCAGACTACATGCACACCTGTATTTTTTCATGCTTAAGTTGTTTTATGAGAGAATAAATAACACCCATTTATTTCTCAGGCTTAAGTAGTTACAGGGAAACATGTAGGCAACAATTTGTTTTGCCTCTCAGCCTATCTGTAGTCCATTCTGACTCCAAAAGAATTTTTTCATGTGCCATTACTCGGTGTATATTTTCAGCACCTTCAATACATCTAAATAAGAGCAGAATAAAAGTAAGGAATTTGTGCTTTAGAGTTTGAATTTTGCAAGCTTCAAAATTCTTTTAATTATTTTCATAATACTAAGAGGTAGAAAAAAGGATTTGTCTTATTGTAGACTTGCTTGTAACATCTTTGAGAGACTCTCTTGATTTATCCCTGTCAGTTTAGTAGCAGTTGTTTGTTCTATCACTCCTCGTTTCCCCCTTACCCCTCTGACCAAACATGCAAAAACTGTTCAGAAAAAAAAAATCCAGCTTGCTGATTCCCATGTGATACATGGAAGAAAGAGTTGTAGCATCTCCAGGTGGATGCTCAGAGGAATTTTCTTCTGGTCTTTGATGGTCATCTAAAATATGTGTGGGTAATATGGTGAATTGTGCGTATTCAGTTAACATTTTTAGGATGCTTGCATCATGGCAGCATCAAGAAGCATCAGTCATAGTGACTTTACAGTGCTGAGCAGGGAAAATGCCAGAAGCATTTACCTGTTCTGCAAACAAACAAGGATTGCAGTTCTCGTGGTGTTTTATTAGGACTAAGCTCATAGAAGAAAGGTGGTATGCAATCCATGAGGAGTTTTAAGAGCCTTGAGATTCCTCCAGATGATCAGTAATCATCTAATAAAATATTTACATTTCACTTCAAAGGTTCTTGTTGCCCATATAGAAGACCACATAAAATAATAACCAGGCTGTCCATTTCTTTGTGAGCTTTAAGGTAGCATCAAAAAACCTGACTCTAAAAGGTAAATAAAGTTGAGGAAGCATGGTATCCAGAAACTAGAGCTTTATTTACATTTACTTAAATAGCAGAAATAGCCTTTTAAGAAGCAGCTAAACGTGGATTAGCGTATCCTTTGCATTCACACCTCATTTGTAGGGGTGCTGGCTACAGTGAAGCATAACCTGAATCATGCCATGTGCCTGTGTTCTTCACAAAGGCTGATGATGTTATGCTACAAACCTTCTCAAACTATGCCTTGAAGAGAGGCGAAGGAGTTGAAGCTGAGGATGGTTGAGTTACTTGGTTGTTCTTGATAGACATTTAACATTTTAAGACCACTCATCTCCACATGGCATAAATCCGTTAACTTGTTGGAATCGGTTTAATTTTTTTCATTCTCTTAATTAATGTTGAAACTTGGCGTCAGATGACAAATGTGCAAGCGATGAAAACACATTTAACCACTCTGAAGCAACAAAATTACATTCACTAATTCTGGTAGCTTGTCTTGATCATGTTCTCTTCTGAGCTCCAGATTCTGTGCATGCTGTGCTTCCTCGCTCGCATTTGTGTCACAGACAGGTCTATGGTAGTGTCAGTCTATTAACAACATAAAGATCTGTCCCTGGTAACTCAGTAAATGTGGAGATGAGTTATGTGGTGCACATGCTTAAAGTGGTCTTCTGGGCCCCTCAGTTCCAGAAGGACATGGAACTGCTTGAGAGAGTCCAGCACAGAGCTATGAAGATGATTAAGGGCATGGAACATCTCCCTGATGAAAGGCTGAAGGGGTTAGGTCTCATCAGTCTGGAAAAAAGTAGACTGAGGGGTGACCCTCATTAATGTTTGTAAGTATAGAAAGGACAGCTGTCAAGAGGAAGGAGCCAGGCTCTGCTCAGTGTCATCCAATGACAGGACAAGGGGCAAGAGGTGTAAGCTAAAACCTGGGAGCTTCCACATAAATACAGGAAGAAACTTCCCAGTGAGGGTGACAGAGCATTGGGACAGGCTGCCCGGGGAGTTTGTAGAGACTCCTCCTGTGGAGACATTTAAAATCTGTATGGACATCCAGCCACCTGTGTGGCTGGATCTAGGTGATCCTTCTCTGGTGTGGGGTTTGTACTGGATGATCTTCCAAAGTTCCTTCAAATCCCTAACGTTCTTTGATTCATCTTTTGTTTTGTGAGAGGAACTGTTTCATCCTTTGTGCCTCCCACTCATCTCTGCAGGTTAGCATCCACAGAAGCTTTAACATTGTTCTGTAGAGTAAATGATGAGTCAGGGTAACAGTGCTACAACCTTGTGTGAGTTCATAGTGAATCAGGTTGCTTGAAATCAGAAGATGCAAAACCAGTTACAAGTTTACTGCAGGTTTCTGTGGGGTTTAAGTTGGGCGTGTCAGCTTGTTTGTTATTGTTTACCTCTTGTCCAGTCTCAAACCCAGAGAATGTCGAACTTTTTTAATGAAGTAAAAAAGGGCATTTTGGAGATTATTGTTTTAGAATTGAAATTCAGCCTCTCACCCTAAAACAAAGTTTTCTCATCCTGCATTTAGTTATGGGTATTGGGTGAACAGCAGAAAGGTTGTTCATTTCTCAGGTGTTTTCTTGACTTCAGGTAAAGCTTTTGAGGTTGCTGACAAGGCAGCTTAGGTGATGGTTGATACATTTCAAACAAAACTAAGTCTAAACAGCAGGCATTCTGGGAGCTCAAGGTGTCCAGGTACACATCTATAACCATGATGAAAATTGACCTCTTTTTCAAGTTTTTTAGTATTGCAGCGATCATATCTATATGAAGGTTTGATCTTACTTTAGTCAGTAGCAAAACAAAACAGGACTTAGAAATGGCTGATACATGATTTAGTCCTTGATGACAGTCATTCAGCTTTTATTCACATCAGCTCTCAGGAGGATTTGGTGTCTGCTCAGGCACTGGTATCAGTCACAGTTCAGACTCTATCAGGGATTCCCAGCCCAGCACATGCACCAGCAACAGAGAGAAGCAGCAAAACGGATTCAGGACAGCCCTGTAGGTGGATGAATACTGCAGCCAGGCTTTATACTCCCATATGTAAAAGCTTTTCAGCCTTTTGTTTTGCTTTTATTCAGCTAAAAACAATTTCTGTGAAACGGTTAATGTTCTGTCTGCCCGAGTGCTATTTCTAACCTACATTTCTGCTCTTCTGACCTGCAGTTCTGGTTTGGCATGATGCCGACATGAAAGAAACATTTTGAATTCAACTGTTCAGAAGTATTTCTGAATGATTACTGTTATTTAGAACTATTTAGTTTGCATAGTTCAAGCCACATTGCCTGTAATCAACCAACGTTACAGGAGGTGGTAGAAATTTCTCGATTTTGAAGTTGGTTCACAGTCTAGATGGGAGATAAAAAGGCTGCAGTTTCTATAGCAATAGTTCATTTGTTAACCTGGAAGAACATACTGATTCTGTAGATAAGTGTTTATATAACTGCATGTTACAGGGATATGACGGAACTGATGCTGGATAATGTTGGGTTTATTCATTTAATTTTCTTCAGTGTTTTCCCAAGGGAAAAAAAAAGAGGAAAATGAGAAACAGCTAGTGTTTCTGCCTGATTCTAGGTGATCCCTGTTGGGCTTTGAAGCTCAGAATTCACTGAAGCAGGCTGGGCTGGGATTCATTCTGATGCTGAGCAGATTGTTTTCTGGTTAACAAGGCAGTAGCACATACATTTACGTTTTGCTGCCAATCTTCTTGCCTTGCAGCTTAAAGGAATGTGGACACGACTGAAATTGAAATTGCTGTTCCGGTTTCTTTCTGGAACTGCTTGTGACTTTTCTGTTATTTTTAATGCTGTAATGGTAAGATTAATTTATTTTTTTTTTGACACGTACTGTACATCTTTCCTTCAAGACAGCTGCGCTCTTGCTTGTGCAAACTGCCTCACCAGCAATCCCTGTGATTGCCAGGCTGGCAGGAAGAAAGTGCCATGCGTAAAGCATTGCAGGGAAAGGCATTTTGTTTTTTTTCTGGTCTCTGCTTGCATCTCAGAATGCCATGAAGTATATGTGGGTATGTAGAAATTATTTTCTTGCCCTTAATAAATGTACTTTATTCACCAGAATAAAAATAAAGTCATTTCACACTTTGGGCTGCTTAACTGTGAAGTTCATAAGTGTTTATCTCTTCATGGATTTCAGTTGTACTGATAAAACTAATTAATTTATAATAGTAAGTTATGATACATGTTCAGGGAGTTATGGAATGTTTCTAAATATGAGCTGAAATTGAGCATTGTAGCTTAATCACAAAATGAAAATTCTCTGGAGCATCCAAACCAGAGCAGCTAGAGAAAGAATTCTGCAGTCATAGCTTGAGTTGGGGTAAGGAAGATGAATTAAACAAAACAAACCCAGACCCCAAAAACCTAAATAATTCCTGTGAAATGCTACAATCATGTGAAAACCAGACCTTTTTGGTATTAGAACTGTGTATTAAGACTGTTAGTGTTTTCACTTTGAGTCTCACATTCTTGTTTGTCATGGATCAAAGGCTTTCAGTGACCTTCATTTTCTGTTTCTCCTCTCAAGGTGAACACTTGAGAGTCTCCTGAGTAAATGATATTTTCTGTGTATTTCTCCATTATACAGGTACCAGAGCCAACTGGGAAGTGTTTTGCGTTTAACCCTTGCTCTTGGGCTTCTGTATAAATGAATTGCTGTTACTGTGCATAGTTTGTGTTTTAATTATGACTGCATTTGTTTCCACAGCCCGAGGAAGAGCTTGATCCTGAAGAGAGGGACAACTTCCTCCAACAGCTTTACAAGTTTATGGAAGACAGAGGTAACACTTTTTTTAAATTTATTAAAATTTTTTAATATATAGCCCACTTTTTTTTAAAATTGCTTTTAAATGTAATGGATGTTATTACGAGCATATTCTCAGGTTTCTGAAAAAGAATTAACAGCCAATCTGGTTCAAGGAAAACCGCATACACCCATTTTGTGCTTCCAGTACTTTGAAGCACAGGGCACAAAAGAAGCAGAGATCCTCCCTGAGATGTTTGGCTTTTTGTTTTGCTTTCACAAACCCTTCTTGACTTTAACAGTTAAATAAGCTCTTGGTTGATGTCTTGTTCTGACAGCTAGGGCTGGGAACTCCACTGCTGTTAATCTCAGGCTGGAACCTAAGGAGTGTCTTTGTGAGTGGAAAATTGAGGCAGCAGAGAAGGAGAGATGAACTGTCTTCATGTCTCCTCACAGAACTGCAGTTCTGTAGCAGTGGTACCTCCTCCAAAGAAAAAACTAGATTCTGCTCTGTTCTGCAGCTAAAACAAGAATAGCCTGTTTTGTTGTCTTTACAGAATTTGGTGAGACTGTAATAAATACAAGTAGTGAAAGTTCTGGTGTTAAGTCGCAAGTGTCTGCATTGTGCGTAGAGAGCACAATAGTCCTGCTGACTTGGGAGATGTGTTGTTGCATAAGCCATTCCCATTTGCAGTTGTGATGAGACTGGCATTGAAATGGAAGGGTTGCTGTTCCTTAGCTGCAACCTGCTCCCTTCTCTTATTTTTTTTATAAAGTATGTTTAAGCCTGGGAAGCCTTTTATCTTTAGAGTTGTGTTATTTTCATTTTACTCATGAACTCTATTTCAGTGTGAATACTGAAGTCATAATCCTGCAAGGCCATTGATGGAGGTGGATTACAATTGCAATTACTGGCTTTTTACTGTTCTATTCTATTATTTTTCTTTGGCAGGTTAGCTGAATGATATTCCCATAGCAGCACGTAGTACAGCAAACGTCATTGTACTTGAATTTGAAATAACTGGAGCTAAGAGTAAAATGTAAAGTGCACATAGCATCTGAGTACTTTCCACTTTACTTTTTTGGCAGGGGTTAAAACTGGGGGTGGAAATGAAATTACCTGTGGTAAAGGAGGCTCTGCATTGCTGCTAAGAATGGCAGCATCAAACAGATTTATTATCACAGGATTAGAAATGGATTATGTATTATAGCAAAACATACTCAAGTTCATCCAGTGTGATTTTGAGGTCTTCTGGGAACAAATAACCAGTGTTTCTGGAGAATAGCCTGCCTTGGGGCAGTATGAAGCTGGACTAATCCTTGATTATGTTCCATTTCTGGTTTGATTCTTCCTTCCTTGCTCCCTTTCTTAAGCACTCAGACTACAGATTGAGTGGGGATCATGTCAGGGACTTGTAGAGGCAAAATAAAAAGCATTTGCTTTTTATTTTGAAGACTCAGTCCAGAATCTGTTCTTTAAGTTACAGCTTTTATTTTTTTTCCTCTATCCTTACAGCAATATTTCTGCTCCCAACAGATTTGTTCTACATTCTGTTCTCTCAGATGAATGTTTTGATTCATGTAATCATGACAGTATTCCCAAAGACCTATAAAATTATTTTAATGATTCCAAATATAATTGCATGGAGATGAAGGAAGAAGAGAAGCAGCAGGGAAGAGATTTGATACTCCTCCTTGCTGGGAGGAGTAGTCTGTTTATGCAGCCACTTGCCCCAAGTCACTTTGGGTTTCTCCTTGTGCTGTTAATGATTGTTCTTTACATCATTGACACTCATCCATTCAAAGGGCTGTATTTTTCTTGGGACTGTCCCAAATACTCACAACCTGTCAGGGCCTTGCGCTTCTTCATTCTGACAATTTGCCTACTTACCTTTTCATAATCCAGCATTCCTGCTTCTTCCCCATTCCTTTCCGAGTGTAGTGTTTTGAGTTAATCTCTTCTCACATTGCTGATTTCCAGTGCTTGTCAGGGGAAGTTGCTTGCTGCAAATCTGGCTGTCGTCCTTCGTGCCCTGCTTGAGAGAAACAGTGGGATGCAGCCAGATCTGATGGGGGTTATTGTACAAATCTGAGAAGGAGGTCGAGAAATCAATTATTAAGCAGCTGGTGCCAGTATGTGAATAAACCACGCAGAAATAAGCTCTGCATTCAAAAAAAGAGAGTGAGGCCTTAATTGGAGGTTGGAAACTACTGAATCATACTGTATCTTAGAACTATTAAACACAGATTTTAATGAAGTAGGAAGATGGTAGCAGTCAGATGTGTGCTGAAGGAATGGAAAAAGCAGTTTGCTGTCCTTTGTGATACCTTATTATGTCTGATTTGGTTTTATTTAGGTACTCCTATCAACAAACCACCTGTTTTGGGCTACAAGGACCTTAATCTCTTCAAACTTTTCAGACTGGTTTATCAGCAGGGTGGGTGTGACAATGTAAGTGTTGGATGTTTCCCAAATTAAATCGGTTTGTTTGTTTGGCTTGTCACTGTGTTAGATCCATGCCTTTGTGTTCTTGGATGACAAGACCTGAAATCTTCTTCTGTTTCTTTTTTTCCCTAAAGATTGAGAGTGGTGCTGTATGGAAGCAAATTTATATGGACCTTGGCATTCCTATTTTGAACTCAGCTGCTTCGTACAATGTAAAAACTGCTTATAGAAAGTAAGTTCTCATAATATTCAAAACCTTTTTCCTTTTTTTTCGTAGTGCGTACAGTAATCCAGCAATTTTTGATGGTTTAGTGAAACAGTAGTTGATGTTCTTGAGTCGATAAACAGTTCTGAGTGTTTTCCTGTGCTGAGGTTCAAGATAGTGGAGGAAAAGAGAGTGCTCAGGGCTGCA
The DNA here is from genome assembly GCA_013397515.1 of Upupa epops. NCBI lineage: Eukaryota > Metazoa > Chordata > Aves > Bucerotiformes > Upupidae > Upupa > Upupa epops. The sequence goes on along the minus strand of VZRI01002286.1, from coordinate 305,311 downwards.
TAAGTTCCTGTTGCTCCAATACCTTAGAATTCCACAAAGTATTTGCTGTCAGTGTGTGATGATGTGTTTCAGAGTACAACAGTGCTGTTTATAAAAACAGCTTTGTTAGACAGATTTGCACTTCATGATGATGAACGGGAACAGAGTCTGTGTGCTCCTTTGATTCTGTAGATGCTGCATGTGATGGAGAGAATTTTATACAGGTTTCTTGAACTTACCTGAAAAACTTAGTAGAGACAGAAGTGTTTCAGATGGCCTATTTAAATATCATCTGTGTGGAATCTCTACATTCATGACTTCAAGGCGTAGCCACATACATTGCTATGGTGAATGTAACAATACTGAGTAGTAAAGTCACTGCTTCTAATAAAAAAAATGCATACATATTCTGACCCTTGGCTTTCAGGGAAAAGGAAACCTTTTATAGGAAAGATTTTTCATGCTAATGTTATAAATTAAAGATTGTTATTTATTTTCCTGGAAGTTTGACAAGAATTTGAGCAATTAGAGTAAAAGGGAAGAATGAGGTTCTCTTGACTCAAATGTAAGTAAATTTGACTCGTTGAACAGGGATAACTTTTTGGACTCATGTTGATGAAGGTGAAAATACTGAGATGCTCTTCAGTGGAATTTGAGCTGGGCCTGTATCAAAGGCCTGTGTTTTATAGTGTGTTTATAATAAACAAGAATGAGTGGTAAATATGCATTAGGTTGCTGTTCCAGTGGAAATGTGTTGTATGAGCACTTGATAGTATGTAACTTCTGTGCTCACTAGTTCCTGTTAGAGTTGGATTAGTGTGTGCACACAGGCCATTACCGGAGGACAAGCTGGTGTACAGCAGTTTGTTACCCTGTAGTAACTTGTATTTAGAATATGGGTGTGCAGACTAGTCTAGTTTTAGCTGTTGTTGTGTTTGCAAAACAGTCTATACTTTTTTAGGCTTTACTGTCATGAATTCTTAATTGGATGGAGGGGAAATTAAATTTGTGAGCAGCAGGTGTGTGTATTCTTCCTCACCATTTGACTTCTGCATAGCTGTTTGATTTAAATAATCTTCTGATTTATTTGTTACTTTCCATTTATTGGGGTTTGTTTGGGTTTTTTTCTGTAGTTATAGCTCTTGCTTTTCTGTGGGCAAAAAAACCAGGTTTTATGCACTTTAAATAGAAACTAATATATGAAACATATGCAAATCTTTCTTTGTACCTCTAGGTATCTTTATGGTTTTGAAGAGTACTGCCGTTCCGCAAACATTCAGTTTAGGACCGTCCATCACAATGAACCAAAAGTGATAGAAAACTTACAGAAGCAGGTGGAACCAATGGAGGAAAGTGTGAAAGAAGAACAAAAAATGCCCCCCACAGAAGTAAAAAAAGAAGCAGAAGAAAATTATTCCAGTAGTGAAAGTGAAAAAGAAGAAATAGAACTGAGGTCCCCAAGGGTAAGTGGTTTGGACTGATTACTGTTTAGTACCTAACAAAACCCCTTTGTGGACTGAGGAGTTTACATAATGGGCTTTGCCTCGTGCAGTGATTGAATTGGTGTGCTTGTACATTGTAGGGCAGGGCTCTGTGAACACAGAGTTGGTGTTAACTGTTCATTATGTTCTACATGTGAACAGAATCAGTTTTGATTGTTTCTTCATACTCTAAACAATCAATGGGATTTGCTCAGGCTGTGTTGGATGTCAGACATGTTTCAATTCAGGCATGAATGGAGAGCTACCAAGAGCTGTGTGAAACTCAGTAGGTTGGGCTTGGTAGTGGATGAGGACTTCCACGGGCACATGGAATTTGGAGCTTTCTGGCAAGAAGCAGAAATATCAAGGGACTGCTGCAGCTTTAAGGATTCAAGAAAGACCCATTTGTCTGAGTTGGTTTTTAATCACAGTATCTCTTAACAAAAGAATCACTGCAGTTTTACAGTATGTGGACAAGAGGCAATTCTTGCCCTTTATCTTTGAATGCTGTTAGAGGTGAGAGTTGTGTTAGTAGTTCCCTAGGTAAGACCAGTGACCCATGGGCTAGTGTCTACTGAACTGGATAAAGTATGCAATAATACTTGCAAGGTAGTTGAATATGACTCTGATACATTGCTCTTTATTCTGTTAAAAGGACACTTTATGTTCCTTGATAGAGCAGGATGACTGAAAGACAAGGAATTGCTACTTTACAAATAACTGAAAAAGTGAGGATTCTGTTCAGCTCAAATGTAATCCTATTAAAGGACTTGCTGCAAAGGAGATTTTCAAGCAGTAGATGGCCTTTTAAATTAATAGTTGAAAAGGCGCAGTGTAAACACATGTTTAGGTTTTTATTACATCTTAACATTTCTGTCTCACTGCCAAGTAGTTCTTCCAAGCTGTATCAGCCACAGTGAACTTCCTGGCATGATATAAGCTTTATTGTTTCATTTAATGTTTAGTTTTGATGAAAACTGGTGAGAGGAGAAAGAAAAGGAAGAGTTGTTTGTCCTTTTTTTAATCATTGACTGTGTTGATTTTTTTACTAATTAAACATTATTTAATTATATCTTTGACTATTAATGCAGTCACCAGCTCTCTATTTCTGAATGATTTTTCCTAAGTATTCACCCTTACACTGCTGTGAATTTTAATTATTATAGGAACTTTATTAGTGTTGCTGTTGGATGGCCTCCAGGTAATTAATCTTGCATTCATAATGTATTTTAAGTGTTCTGATTATAAAGCAATGGTCCTATCAAGGGACTTCTAATACTAAAATTCTAAACCTGTATGAGATCTGTGAGATCCAGCTACAAATAGTTCCAGGCAGCAGTGGTTCTGCTACTGAAGTACCTTTTAAAAATATGGTATTTAGTTTTCCTAATGCTGACAGATTTCTGCTCTGTGAAACCTGCTCTCAGGGTTGGAGATGCTGAAAGAAAGATGCCTTCTCTCTGCAGTCCGACACTTCAGTTAATGCCACTGCTGTAGTTGACCAAGGCAGTTTGGCCTTTTCTGTCAGGGCAGCAGGTCTTTCAGGTCTGCACAAATGTCCTGAAATCCCTCAGAAGTTAATTGGAAGCTTGTCCTCTTTTATTCCAAACCAAATTTACTTCCCCCCACACCCCCAGTCTTTATTATTGTAAGATTTTGGAATATTTTACTTTTTTGGTGTTACCTGCAGCCTGTGCAGGAATGAGATATGGAAGCTCTGTAGAGAACAATTGACTGGAATCATTAAGCTGATGTTATTTTTGTTCTAGGGACGAAGAAGACTTGCTCGTGATGCAACCTCTGCCAAAAAAGACAGTGAAGAAGATAAAACTCAAGACAAATTAAAAGACAGTAACAAAGAAAACAAAGAGATACAGGAAACGCTGGAGAATGCAGAAAAGAAAGAAAATGAAACTCCCCTAGGGAAAAAAAGTACACCAAAGCAAAAAGAGAAGAAAATTAAAAAGCAGGAGGATTCTGATAAAGAATCAGATGAAGAGGAAGAGAGGCAGAGGGAGAGGTAAACACTAACTCGTATCACCTTCTTACAAGTGAGCTGTACTCTTGGCAGATGCATACACAGAGTTGGAGGCCTTACAAGCTGAAATGTGGAAACTGGAGACTTGAAATCACTTAGCCAGCAGGAAAAGGAAAATTTTATTTCAAGCTTTTAGGTTCTGCTGTACTTTATTGAAGCATCTTTCTCTGGTAGATGCCAGACAGTACTTTTCACTTCCATTTGCATGAAGCTCTTGCCAAGGTTGTGCTGGTGTCTTATGGCATAAAGCAGACCAGAATGTAAGTGTGCCAGGTGGATGGTGAGCAATTCCTTGAGTAGGTGAAATATAAAAGGAAAAGAAAGCTCCCTCTTCTATGCTTAATGATGCCTGGTGAGCCTGCTGCTGCTGCTTGTTACTTGATGTATTGCAGGGAGGAAGGGTATCAGCTGATAAATGTGAAGGAAAAGAGGGAGTTTGGATGAAACCTTGAGGTAGATTGAAGAGGAGAGGATGGAGAGACATGGAAGGGCAAAGAGCATGCAGACACTGACTTTGACAAGATGAATTGGATTTATAGTCCTATTAAGTCCCTGGTTACAAAAGAGTTGGGAGTTATTACCAGAGCAGACACTAGCTAACTGTGGCTGCAGTCAAGGCCAGTGTCTTAGCTGCTTAAGCTGCCTTTCCTACCTTGTTTTTCTTGTCTTTGTGGCTAAGTGGTGTGGACAGAAGTGGATGGCAAATAAAGCTTGGTGGGGTGTTGAGTATTTTGTTCTAAAGAACTTCAAGGAGTAGGAGAAGCAGACAAGTTATTTCAAAGAAAAAGGACAAGGTGCAGCCCCAACAAACAATCTTGCAGCACACTGTAACTTGCAGAAATGCCTCCTGTGAAGGTGTAGCTTGCAGGGGTGCGTCAGGTGATTAAAACATCATAAAGTTTTCTGTAAGTTATGTGGGCGGTGCTTTTTGTCTTGTAATGGTGTACCATAACAAGGTTCCTTTCTCACTAAAGGCTCACAAACACGGTTCATTAAAAGCAACCCATAGTCTTTTAACAGTATCTTCTTTCTTGGTGACCTTTTTGTAGGTCTAACTTCTACTGTAAAATACAGGGAGAAGTACAGGTAAAAATTAGTTAGATTGCAATTCTTGAAAATACTTCTAAGTAGAAGATTTAACTATTAAATATCTCTACAGTAAGCAGCAGATACCGCTAGTAAGACCTTTGTAAACACTTAACCTTGGTTAAACACTGCTGTAATAAAGTTGTTTCCACTGGAATGGTGTTTGTATCCATGAGAGGAATCAGTGTAATGTTGATTCAGACGTGTGTGTGCTGTTAGTAAATTGTAGCCTATGAAACAAATTGTAGAAGAATTTATCCTTAATAGTTTGAAAAAGTTTCAAAAAAAATTCAAACCAATCCTATTTAAAAAAAAATGAAGTTAGGTCTTCCTGTCTTATTTAGCAGCTAAACACTCACTTAACTTACTCCTCTTTATTATCAAAATAGTCATTTTAATAAAAGCCTTTAACTTAGTGGTAGTTGTACAACCAAATACTGCATTTGAATTATAGTCTTTCTGTATATTTTTGGCATTTTTCTCTTACTTTCTTGAAATCCTGTTCTTGAATTTAAAAATCTGTGTTCAAGTGACCTTCAAAGGCAATGCAGCATGCAGAGGATGAAAATTGTCTTGCGGCCTTTTTCTTTTGTAGTACCTTGGCTAGTTAAATGTTAAGAAGTTGATTGTCACTAATTGGTGGGCATCTTGCATTCACATTGCTGCAGGGAGGAAATTGAGAACAAAGGAGACTCAGAAGGTGAAGAGGATGAGGAGGATGCAGAACCCTGCCTGACCGGAACCAAAGTGAAAGTAAAATATGGCCGTGGAAAGACTCAGAAGATTTATGAAGCGAGTATTAAAAGCACAGAAATTGATGATGGAGAAGTGTTGTATTTAGTGCATTACTACGGTTGGAATGTAAGGTGAGGCCTGCCATTTCTTCATTTGTTAAGGAGAGAGTATTTTTTTCCCTTTAAAATCCTCAGAAGAACTGAGGAAAAAAAGAGAAAGGTGGGCAGTAACATGGCTATGAATTATGGACATGGCAACAGGACCTTACACTTTCTGACGTTGAATGATTTGTTCTTGCTGTGACGCTTAGTGCACTGAAACTTCAGAATATACTTAGTTGTGTCTCTCAAAGCTTCCATCCTGTGAAAAGTGTCACTGTAAATTTAGCCCTGTCAGACTTGTTTATGTAAGGGGGTCCTTGATAATGGTGAAGGCATCTACAGTTAAGTGAATCAAGTGCTGAAGCATTTGCAACAGAATTGATCCTTTCCTGGAATGTTAACTGTGGTGTGGAGAGAGTAGAAGTGGGCTAAGCAACAAAGACCTACAGTTACTGTTCTGAAGAGCATTGCGAGTACGTAGAAAAAAGTACCTCCAAAATCATTCTTGTTAAAAGCTGAACAGTTACGGAATATAAGTTCCGTCACGTTCCAGAAGCTTCTGTGCAAACTGCATGTTATTTTATGGGGCAACCTCAAGTTTGTGGGTGGGTGGGTGGGTACCCACCACATACGTAAATATGTCCAGTCTACCTTATTAATAAGAGATTTTGAGGAGCACTGATAGCACATTTGTGCTTTTCAGAATATCATCTAGTTTTTCCGTGTAAGTTAAAAACTTCAGATAATAGAGAAGTATATTGTATTTTTGAGGCACAATGTGGTGAAAGCTGTCTCATGTATGATGTAAAACACTGGACAAACTTTAGAGGCAACTCAGTCTCAAATTACAGAGCTTTGCTAGCAAGGGAGGGGAAGATGGCACCTCCATTCCCCAATCCCACCAGTTTTTGAATGGGTTAGAAATGGAATTAATCTTTTTAATGCTGGCTGATGGATGTGTTTGTAAATATCTGCTCTGCTTTTCTACCTCTCCATCACAACTGTCTTTGTTAACTCAATCTCTTAATCGTTATATTGCAAATAGTTTTACTATGTGCAGTGTAACTGTGTTATTGATCGCTTTTAGATACGATGAGTGGGTGAAAGCTGATCGGATTATCTGGCCTGTGGAAAAAGGAGGACCAAAGAGAAAACAGAAGAAAAAAACAAAAGTAATGATTATTTCAATACGTTTCTTGCAGTATGGTAATTAGCATAGAACTTCCTGATTGAAAAACCCCCTGTTATTCAGTCCCCAGTCTAGTTTTGTAGTGAAAAGTGTAGAGCAAACATGATAAAATCTTTGGCAATCAGCAGTGAATCTTTATTAATAGAAATTCATTGTTTTCCCCTTAGAATAAAGAAGATGGTGAAAAGGATGAGAAGAAGGATGAGGAGAAACAAAAATCAAAGCGTGGGCGACCCCCTCTGAAATCTACACTTCCATCAAACACATCTTGCAGTTTATCCAAAACGCCAAATAGTGAAGGTAAATCAGGAGCCAGAGGTGCACGGAACAACTTGTCCGATTCCTCACCATTACCAAATGGAACAGAAGGTACATCTGGTGCACTTGTGTTCTGGCATGGAAGTGCATGTAAACGGTGATTTAAGATGACAACTTCAGCGAACACAGTGCTGTCAGCAACTTCAAAGTCCTGCTTAAAGCAGTTGGTGCACACAAGCAACACAGCAAACCAAACTTTTGGCACAGGTTTTAGTCTCTTTAAAAATTAATACTTGGAATTTTTGGTTTTTAGCAACACCTCACAGGCAGGTGAGACGTAACTCAACAATGTTTGATTCTGATAGAGGATCAAACGGTGAGTCATCTCAGTCTCATCTCAGTCCTGTGAATGCTTTGAGATTTTTTTCAGTACCTGGTTGAAAAGAGGTTTGGTATCTTTATTTTTTACTTCTGATCTATTTTTTATTTGTCTCTCTGTGAATTTTACCACGCTGATGCTGCTGAGTGCGGTTTGTTCACAGAACAGCTGTGATGTGGAACTGTCTGGGCAAGTCATTCCACAGTCTTCAGCCAGAGCCTTTCAGTCCTAATCTCGAGCAGCCCAAATCTAGTGGTATGATGACAGTCCTCGTTATGGTATTTAAGTCCCCAACCTCAGTACTGCATCATCCGGCAGAGCTCTTAATTACATACAAATGGCAGCAATATTTTTGGTATTTCTAAGCCTATGTGAAGAACTGACAGTGAAATCACTGTCTGCTTTTAGTACAGAGCCCTGAATAATCTTCTGGTAATGTATTGATGCTCATTTTCTATCTGTTGCATGATAATGCACAGTAGTTGCGATGAAACATCCTGTTCACGGCGTGGAAATGTTTGGGGGCTTGGTTTTCTTTTCAGTTTGATGAGGCATGGAGGTGAGGAGTTATGAGGGTGTGGGAAGTGACATGCACAGGTAGATACCAGAGCACAGGAATTGTACAACTGGTTTTGCTACTATAAGCTGTATTTGTTCATTTTGACTTACTTGGGAAGAAGAATTAGTAGGCGCATAGAATGTCTCCAGCCAGAAGGGACCCTTAAGGATCATCATGTCCAACTCCCTGTTCCTTGCAGGGCTATCTTAAACTCAACCATATGGCTAAAAGCATCACCTAGGCACTTCTTAAATGCTGATAATACTATTCTCATCATGGTTCTGTAGAAAATGTGTGTAAAAATAAGAGCTGTTTTAAGTGTTGAATAATACAGGATTTGTTAAGTTTGAAATCAGTTTACTGGCAACTGATGTTAATATCATAAATCCTGAAGAGCAGAAAAAGAGGCTTGTGTCGTTGAAAAAGGGAACTGTTGTTGTAATTGATGATTTAGGGTGCTCTTTCTTTCTGTTTTAAAATTCTTTTTTAGACTCTGGCTCATCTGACAGTGAGGCTGATGAGTCATCTGAAAAGAATTTGAATGAAGAATTTTCTCCAGAAGCTTCAGAACTGGAAAAAAATGAAAAACTACATGATGAGAAGCTGGATGAAGAAAACCCAAAGATTCCTCATGCATTGAAAGAAAATGACAGGACTCAACAACAGCCTCTAGAAACACTGAAACTGGAGGTTGAAGAAAGTGAACAAACTGCCCAGGTTTTTGGAAATAAAACAGAACAAACAGAAGAAATAAAAAGAGAGGCTGAAAAATCACCCAAAGGAAAAGGTAGAAGGAGCAAGACAAAAGACCCCTCTTCAGAAAATGCGAAGATTTCTCCGGGAAGCCAAGAAGAAGTTGCAAATGAACCTCTTACAGAACCTGAAAGGTTAGGTGTGTCTTCCTTGGACTGTAAAGAAACTTCCAGCACTCCTGAAAGTGAAACAGAACCTTCTACAAAAGAGAAAAAGCTTCTGAAAAGGAAAACTTTGGAACAGGCCTCACCTGAGAAGAGAAATCGGCGAGAGAGTGAGATGGAAGTGCCAAATATTGTATCTGAAGAGAGGACCACTGAATGTACTGGAGCAGAGGAATGTAGAGGGACGAATGCTGAAATGCCCCTCAGGACTGAAAATGAGAAAATGCCGTCGCTGGTGGCAGAATCAGCTCAGCCTGTTCAAGAGCTGAAGAACGAGAACTGTGAACGTCCACCTGAAGAAAGTGAGAACGTTCCCTTAAAAGACGAGGATGACGCAATGCCTCAGATAGGTCCTGAGACTTTGTTGTGCCATGAAGTAGACTTGGATGATTTGGATGAAAAGGAGAAGAGTGGCAGCGAGGACACAATTTCAGAAAAGCCAGATCCTAATGCTTCAAACTCAAATCCACCTGCCTTACCCCCTGCTGTCCAGTCAAACTTCTCTGTGGCCTCACCTCTTGCGCTTAGCCAGGACGAGTCGCGCAGTGTCAAGAGTGAAAGTGATATGACCATTGAAGTGGACAGCGTGGCAGAGGAGTCACAGGAAGGTCTCTGTGAAAGCGAGTCTGCCAATGGCTTTGAAGCCAGCACGACGTCTAGCAACTGTAGCATAGTTGTGCAGGAGAGGGAGACAGGAGAGAAAGGTGAGTGCTGCCTGCAGCTGGGATTTCTTAAGTCGCTTTTCAGTCTGGTGTCACTTTGCCAAAAACTACTCATTTGTTCTGTCTGCGGATTCTAAATTCCTTCGTGCCTATGAGGGGGGGGAAAAAAAAGCTTATTAGTAGCAGAAGTATTTGTGACATCAGTTTGGTTTTTCCTCTTCTCATTTAGGTCAAAAAAGACCCAGTGATAGCAATAGTGGAACCCTGGCCAAAAAACAAAAGCGTACTCCAAAGCGAACAAGTGCTGCAGCCAAAACTGAAAAGAACGGAACAGGTACATTCCTGGAGGGGGAGGGGAAAGCTTGTGCTATCCTGTACACACATGTAATGCCCCACTGTTGACACTCTTCCCCAGGATTTCTGTGGATTGGGAGCTGTGTTGCTTTTCATCACCATTATTAGCTGTTTGCTGGAGGGAACTGAACCAGCTGTGTGGCAGCAGTGTTACTGGGAAATCTGGCTATTTTTAATTACTTCATTAGGAAAAGCTTCTAACAACTCTGAGTTACTAAATATTTACCATGTTGCTGATTTGTATGCATTCAGTTAGGTTTTTGGCAGAAGGGAGCTTGTTCTGAGTAGAAACATTTAAAACCTTACAATAGGTATCTCTCTTGTGGGAGGAGGAGGAGGGGAAGTACATTTCAGTACAGGAAACACGTTTGATGCTAAAGAATAACGTTGAGCCAAAGCAGTCTTCTGTGTATTTTTGTGTTTCTGTAGCTCATTTTTGGGGAACACTGTATTCAGTGAGTTGTGGCAGATATTTAAAGCAAGTTGGTAGAACTACCTCATTGTGTACTACCTACCTGTGTTCACCTAGAATCTTTACAGAAGGGATTCCTGTGTCTGCTCTGTATTAGAACCCAGGTCCTGTGGGTTTACTAGAGCACTGCCGAGAATCTTTTATTATTTTAATAAGCTGCTTTATTGCTTCTTTTAAAAAAAAACAAACACTAAGGCTTTTTAACCAAACGCCCAGTCAACCCACACACTTGAGTTCAGTGCACCTTGTGCCCGATAAAGTTGTTAGGTGCAGCATCTGAAATGGCTTTTCCTTATGTGTCTGTGCTCTGGGATCTTCTGAACAAGAAGGAGCAGGTATTTCATATAAATTTTTCTAACTGTAGCTACAGTTTTGAATGTCAATGTTTGTGGGGTTTTTTGAAATCCAAATACCTTTCTCTTTCTGCAGGACAAAGCAGTGACAGTGAAGACCTACCTGTCCTGGACAGCGTCAGTAAATGTACTCCTGTGAAACACATCAATGCTTCCAAACCGCAGAAGATTTCTCGATCACCTGCAAGAGTGGTTTCACCTCACATCAAAGATGGAGAGAAGGATAAGCACAGAGAGAAGCACCATCATCAGAATGCTTCACCTAGAGTGTACAAGTGGAGTTTTCAGCTTAGTAAGAATGCTTTACCTTAATTATAGGGTAATCTGTGAGAAAATTTATTCTGATGAAAAACATGTGAAGTTAGAGATTCTAAAGGAGCTTTTATACTGTAGTTACAGAAACATGTTGTCTTCTATGCTGCATCATGGATGCTCTTCAGAATTGTAGTCATTTGGTTAAAATCACCTTTCTCTTCTTGTTTTTTAGATGAGCTAGACAACATGAGCAGCACTGAAAGGATCTCCTTCCTACAAGAAAAACTACAGGAAATACGGAAATACTACATGTCTTTGAAGTCAGAAGTAGCAACCATAGACAGGAGAAGAAAACGATTAAAAAAGAAAGACAGAGAAGGTAACTTAGATTTGCTTTGTGCTTCCCATGCGAAGTTAATTTTCATGAAAAGCCATCACTCCAAAGCACTTTGAGTTTAATTGACAGGTTTTTTTAAAAGGAAAAACAGAGACTTGTTACCAGTTGGTGTGTTTGTGTATTTAGAAGAAGTGTAGCTTTTAGAACTTGAAGATCACAAAACTTTCACTCTTTTGTAATTGTAAACTCGGAGTTTGTAGTGCAAGTTCAGTCTGAGGTTTTGATCATCTGATTAACCTTTTCACTTGGTGTGTGGTGCCAAACGGGTTAAGTTAGTCCTCCAGCATTTGTGAATAGAGCAGCAGAGGCAGCTGATAAAAATCCCTGTTGTTTTCTTTGCTGCTTCTATGAGTAAGAATAATGCAGGAAACCTTCACTCTGATGTGTGCTTTGATGACTGTCTATAAATACATGAGGGCTGGGTGTCAAGAAGAAAGGAATAGTCTTTTCAGTTCTGTCAGATGGGACAAAGGGTAGTGGATGCAAGGTTTGAACACTGGAACTTTCACCTTAATAGGAGGAAAAACTTCTTTACAGTAAGGATTATTAAACATTGGAACAGGTTGCACAGGGAGGTTGTGGAATCCACTTCCCTGGAGATGATTCAGACCCATCTGGATGAGTTGTTGTGTAGATGATTTAGGCTTTTAGGTGCTTATGCTTCTTAGTAATGTCTATCCTGTTTGACCAGGAGGGTTGGACCCCCTGGCCTTTGAAGGCCCCTTCCAACCCTAATAAAATGTGTAAACTCGATGCTGATCTCTTGTTCCTTATTTTCAGTGTCTCATACAGGAGCATCGATGTCATCTGCTTCATCAGACACTGGAATGAGTCCATCATCATCTTCTCCTCCCCAGAACGTGCTTGCAGTGGAGTGCAGGTGATACACATTGCTCTGCGTTGCCAGCAGCTTGCTGCCATGGACACAAATCCTGAGATTCAACCACAGAAAGCACTCGACTGGTTTGACGTTGCCAAGTATATTCTGTACACACTTCCACTGCGGGACTGTACCTGTTCTTCCCTCCTCTCCTCTTCTTTTGTTTAATTTACCATTCAGAGAACTTTAAGCTCATTGGTAACTGAAGGTCTGTAGGCACAACGTGACGCTTGTCATTGTGTTTGGTTTTTTGTTTATTTTTTTATTATTACTGCAGAGAAAGGGCACTTATCCAATTTGAGAGTTATGTCCAATGAAGCATTCAGGGTGTTTTAGGGAGATCTTAGAAGGGCAAGTGCACCAAGCAGACATCAGAGAATTATCAAAACAAAAGAACCGAGTAACTGCTGCACTTTCACCGAGCTACTTTCGCTCTCGGTGAGCAGTTCCTCTTGGCGGAAGCACTTGCTAGACAGAACTGCCAAAGTACGTGTTCAGCGATGTGCCCAATTTCAAAGGTGTAAATGGGACAAAATAAATTGTGAAAGGAAGTGTAGTTGACTGAAAACGACAGTTGTAATAAGTCTTCCACTTTTTATAGGATTTTTGAGCACACGATTATGCAAATATTTTAATGTTTATTAATGTTTACAGTGGAATTGTGAATAGGTTTTCAGTGGACTATCTTATCCCTTGACAAAACTATTTTGTCTTTTTTCTATGTAATTTCAGAGTTTTTATTTTGTTACAAAAAGACGAAAAATGAAATATATAATAACAACAGTGAAGTTATTTAACAAGATTTCTAAAGCTGAAATTTTTCTGTAAAATAAGGTTATCTTGCAACTTGTTAAATATATTTATTCAGACATTGGATGTTGTATTTTTATGTATTTTTTAAAATATTAATAAAATTGGAAAAAAATTTTAAAACCCATAAAAATTCTAGGTTAGTTCACTCTTCGGATAAAACATACCTGTCAGTTACAGCTCTTAACGGAGCTTTGACCCAGTCGCCGTGCTTGTGTGTCACACGGGTCTGTCTGCGTAGCCTCCCCAACCCCAGATCTGGAGGGTGGGCGCCTGGAGTAAGCTGCGACTTTATTTGGAAGCTTTGGCAGTCCTACTTCTTAACTTTTGTTTTGAGGAACAGAATTTATTGGGTTGCCCTGAAGTTACTTTGTCCCAAGTTCTTGTGTTTTGCTCTACTGCCGAATGAATTTCTTATCTCCCAGAGTTGAGATGCGACGATAAAAAGTAAAAAGCAACTGTGTGTGCTTGGTCTGTGGATTGTCCCACAGGCAGATACAGTCTGTAAATAACTCCTCCAAGACAGTGTATTTAAAGCAGTTTGCATATACAGTATGTATAAAAGTGATTTTTTTATCGATTTTTTTATTCATGTTTGTACATTGGAGGGGGTTCTTAACCCCTTTTTCTGTGTTTAATATGCTGTAGAGTAATAACATAGATGCTCTAGACTGTATATCGGGATATTCTGGTTCACAGGGCAGGAGGTCAGAAGGAAACACTAGTGATGGCGTAGCATTACAGCAATTGATGTTTCTTGAGATTTCATTTTACCACATCTGTCAACTTGTGATTCCGATTCCTTCCATTTTCGCAGAAAAATTAAAGGAAAAGTACTCTTGGAAATGCACTTCTGTCTTTTCTTCAGCAGAGCACAACAATTTCAATATAAGGTGGTGAATATGGAGCTCATTAGGCAGCATCAGTAAAGGCCATGTTTTAATCCTAAGCTTTATAGTCTATTTTTATTTTGGGGATTGTTCTTGTAAATGTCTAGACTTAACCTAAATAGGAAAACTATTCTCCACAAATCGTTGTAAAGGCTTTTTTAAGAGCTAACTTGTCTTGTTAACCTTAGCAGAGCTGTGAATAAAAAGCAATACTCATTTAAAAGGAAATTACGCGGGGTCACGTTTTCTCACATCATCTTCTGTGTTTAGTTAACACTAAATTATAAAACCATTAATTAATAATTGTACCTTATGCAGATACAGTCCACAAAGTCTACAAAACATCACTGATCTTAAGCAGGCTTGTGCAGAGTGGTGGGTGAGCTCTGTAGCAGGATGTAGATGTTCTGGCAGGACATTGAGGGTGAGCTTTCACTAAAGCAAATACCTGTTACTCATTTCCTATTCGTATCTTTCAGGCAAGAGGCATGTCAGTCAGTCACATTATTCCGTTGGTGTTCAAAGTAGTTTCTTAACTAAAACACCACAAGGAAAAGGATATACACTATACAGTGTGGGAATGTCCTGTACTACAGTGGAATCAACAAGAAACAATAAGTCTTTTATTGCTGACTGACTGTAATTCCCTTATTTCGATTTTGTTGACCAACACCTTGGATGGAAGCTGATGCTGTTGAGGGCACAGTCATTCTGATCAGACTGAGCTAGGAATCATCTTTTTAGTAAGTGATTAGTTGTCATGTTTGCAAGAGTAATCAAAACTCAAGCATCCTCTTTGCAGTCTTCACGTTGTTCTGCCTTCTGATGTTACACAAGTGTTCTCAAAATCTCTCAGTGTTACCTTACAGCTTCATTAGGACTTAAAAGAATGAAGATTATGGGATCCAACACTGTTAGAACTGTTAAACTGAGCAGAATGGCATGAGAATGAATTCAGACTTTGCCCCCACTGCCAGGTAAGATGATAAGATGGTAAGAACCATTTTGTTTCTGGCAGATCTGTTGTTTTTGTTTTAGCTTCTATCTGAAAGTTGGAAAGAACTTAGGATATTTGTATAAAGGGCGCAAGGTAAGACACAGTTTATTTTCTACTTGTTTTTCTCTCCATGAAGTACATGAGGCTCATGTTTACTAATGTGGTTGTATTTTCTCTCTAATCTGTCAGATCAGTGACACCCAGTTAAAATCTCCACTTGCTTCTGGCTCCTCTACCAGATTGTGGTGTTTGAGAAACCACCTCTTCCCTCAGTTTGAGTGGATCAGGCTGGAGAAGCCAAGATGTCAGAACAGTAACAACAAGCCATGATTTCAACAGAGGTTAAAGTGATTTTACAGTGTTAATTAGCAGTGAAAGAAAAACATAACAAGCGCCAATAAAGTATCTTCACGAAGCAGAGTTTATCTGACCCTCACAGGGAGCAGCAAAGACCTTTAACTTGGAGAACAGTACAGGACAAAAGGTGATTGAATTACTTCATTGTTAGTGGTGTTTTATACAAGTTTTACTTGAGTCTGTATTTCTAACAGTGTAGTATTAGAACAATGTAAGCAGAATTGTCTTAAAAAGATGCACATTTTTGTTTTAGTGTAGGGAGCTTCCCAGGAATGGATATTACAAGTACCCAACATGGGGAGCTGAGAAGACAATCTGGATCTTAGGACTGTCAGCTCTTGTGTTTTGCTCAGGCTGTCCCTTCCTGAGAGGGGTTTATCTCTGCGGACAGGTTTGTCAACCAGACGGAATTTCACATTTTAAAAATGAGCCTTCTCATAAAACACTGCTCTTTTCCCTGATAAATATATTTTTAGATAGCTGAGGCAGTCGAGAAGATTTTCTGGGCAGTGTTTACTGGGAATTTTTTTACAGCAGTGAGTCTAAGCGCTGCTGCTGTTCTCAGAGCACGTTTGGCTTGATCACTTGAAACAAACGTGATGGATATGCCAGGAAACAGATTTACAAGGTGGAAGCAAAAGCAGTGTGTTAACAGCAGCATGTCGAGCTGTTCACATCACTGTGCCCTTGCGGTTTGCAGGTATAGTGCACTAAAAGTTTAGGTATTTTTACTTCTCTTTACTTACGAGTTTATTATTTGCTACAGTGTGGAGGATAAAGGCAGTCTCTGGAGGCGCAAGGAACGTAACAAAGCAGTGGAATTTGAGGGGATGTTTCCAGGGGCTGACTCACTGTAATTCCAGGGCTTAGGAAAGAGTGTTTTTATAATTAGCTCACACTACTTAGCAAGCTATTGCCCTTAAATTATGAGAAAAACTCTCACAGTATTATCTTCCACCAAATACCGTGATTCCTATAGAGGTATCTGGGAGAGTTGGAAATTCTTTGCCATTATTAATTACCAGTAAGTAGCTGCTATTTATTATGTTTTTAATTGGGTTTTTGTGCATTTTTTTCAAATCTTTTGAGTTCCCCCCCGAAATTCCAATGAGCATTTATTAACCTTGTCAATGGCTTTGGAAGAGTGTGTTAGATTCCCTTTGTCACACTACAGTGTTACTGGGCGTGTGCTTGGTTTTAATGCAGCTGAGTGATGGATGTTGTGATTAGTCCCAGCCCAATGACAGTTTCTCACTGCTCTGTCATATGAAGAGAAGTAAAAAGATCCGGCAGTCCCTTGTTGAAAGCAGACTGCATCTTGCCCTTTCTAAGAACAGCACTGGCTGCTTCTTTGTTTTGAATTATCTCAGCACTGATGATGTTGCTATTCCTGTTCTGTCCCGTTTGCAGAGAAATTCACTTGCAGATCAGGGTTGTGTTACTGGTTCTGCGTCAGGTCTGCAATGAGACTGTTTTTGTTAGTGACCTTACACTTGTGCTTAACACCAGCAATTTTCAAAGATGAAAAAGCTGGAGCACTTCTGCTATGGAATCAGGTTAAGGGAATTCAGGCTTTTGAGCTTGGTAGAAAGGAGGGCCTTATAGCAGCCTTCCAGTACCTGAAGGGGCTACAGGGAAAGCTGGAGAGGGACTTCTTACAAGTGACTATAGTAAAATGACAAGGGGGATGGTTTCAAGCTAAAAGTGAACTGTAGGAGGCTCAGGCAGTCAGGATGCAGTTGTAGGGCACACCCTGGCTGCAAATACGATCTACCTCCTTAAAGTTATACTACGAGCTGACCACAGGGCCTGTTGACAGCCAGACCAATTATCAAGTGCCATCTGTCCTGTCAGCCTCTTACTGAATGTTTTTGCCATACCAGCCAGTTGTAAGATGATCTGTGTATACTCTGTAGATAAGGAACTTGCTTAAATACGGACAGCGCACACACAGTAGAGCTCTTGCTGCCCTGCCAACACTCTGCTGGACTGACTGCTCCTTCAGTAGGCAAATTTAGATGAGATCGAAGAAAGAAATTCCTCCCTGTGAGGGTGCTGAGGCCCTGGAACAAGTTGCCAAGGGAAGTTGTAGCTACTCCATCCCTGACAGCATTAAAGGCCAGACTGGATGGGGCTCTTGGCAGCCTGGTCTTGGTGCCCCATGGCAGGGGCTTGACACTGGATGACCTCCGAGGTCCCTTCTAGCCTAAACCATTCTGTGACTGTGTCTTTGGTTTGTGGTGCTTGTTTTCAGTGTTCCAGCACAGCTCACTCTGAAGAAGCCCCAGAAGCACCGTGACACTTAATCTGTGTTTTGTTCCTTGCCAGCAAAGAAAATTGGCACTGGAGCATCGTTACAGCAGTGAGGACCCGTGGGCTGGTTGTCAGTGATACATTTGCTTAGCATGCACTCTGACCCTCGTTGATGACATGTTACTGGTGTCATCTCACTCTTTCACTGCTCTTCAGAGTAATCCAGCGTTTCCATTCCAGCCCTCTTGGTGTCTTCAGCAATTTTTAAACTTCTCCTCTAATCCCTCATCTGGGTACAGCTTGACCTAATTTGCTGTGATCCTGCCAGCTATGTCAGTTACGTAAGGACGGGTAGGATGTGGAATTCGTATGAAATGGTTGGTT
Source organism: Upupa epops (assembly GCA_013397515.1). Lineage (NCBI taxonomy): Eukaryota > Metazoa > Chordata > Aves > Bucerotiformes > Upupidae > Upupa > Upupa epops. The sequence continues at coordinate 287,525 of VZRI01002286.1, read as the reverse complement.
ATGTTGCACAAGGGTGGTTGGCTGGGGTTTTTCCATTTAAAAAGCCACTGGTTTACGCAGCTGCACAGCTTAGAACTCCTATCTTTTGATTCTCATTCAGTCTCTGGAAACGACTTCCCTTAGGAATGGGTGAGGTTTAAAGCTAAAAACCGCAAACTTGGGATTACTTTTGCTTAGCCTGTATTCCCCACCCTGCAAGTGCTTCTCTCTAGAGTGCTGCTTTCCATGGTCAAATCCTTCATTGCCTGTGTTAAATTGGGTCTCTTCCATGGAGTTGGTTTTACATCATTATTTTTCCTTTTACATTTTAGTTCATGGCCCTGTTGCTGGCTCCAGCTCTGCTTCTGCCTCTCCTGCTATGGTCACAGCGCAGTCCAGTCACCTTTGTTACCTGCTGCAGCACTTCACTTCCCTCTGAGTCCTCCTTACATGCCCTGAAGGCAACAAAAACCCGTAAGAAACCCATGGGGCTTTTTTTTTTATTCCACACACTGACTGAAGGACCTTCCTTGATGTCCCACAGCTCTTTTCAGGCCCTACTACTGTTCCCAGGATCAGTGTCCTCCATGACACTTTCTTCCAGTGACCTAAGCAGGCCCTGCAGCTAAAATGCAGCAGAAGTAGTGGCCAACACTTCTCTACGGATAAAGTGATTAGAGTCTCTGCTGTAGAGGAGGCTCAAAACTCTCTTCCTTTAGCTGTGATAGTCTTAAAGGTTTCTTCTAATCAGAGATTGGTTTGTGACTGTGACTCAGAAGATTGCTCATGGCAAGTCCCTGAGACAACAATGTGTACAAAAACCCAACGTGTGCTCAGGCAGAGCGGGGAAGAAGGTCCCTAGTTTCATATCCTGTATCTGTGAGATACAGAAATGCCACCTACTCGATTTCTAGTTGATCTACTCTTCTTCCCCTCTCTTCTTCCCCTTTGTGTTACAGAAACAAAGAGTGACCTGTGTAGGATACTGCCTTAAATACAGAATAAAAAATCTTAACTAGCAAGAACTTACAATGCTCTTGTAAGCATCGTGTGAGCAAGTGTAGACATTTCTTTAAGTTGTTTTGTTAAGGTTGATTTAGGGACTTTGATAGATTTTTCAGTTACGTCTGTTAGGTGAGAAGTCTGGGATAACAGACTTGATCCTCATTTTACTGCCCTTGACTACTGAAGCTTCAGTGTTGAATATTCCTTGTCCTGCTGACTGAAAGAACCCAACGCTAAAATGGATCTTAAAAAGAAATCTTTCCCTGTAGGGGTGCTGAGGCACTGGAACAGGCTGTCCAGGGAGGCTGTGGGTGATGCATCCCTGGAAGTATCCAAGGCCAGGCCCTGGGCAACTTGGTCTGGTGAGAGGCATCCCTGCTCATGGCAGGGTGTTGGAACTAGACAATCTCTGAGGTCCCTTCCAACCCAAACCAGTCTGTGATTCTATGAAAATCACAACAAGGCTAAGGAATGTGAAGTTAAATGTAGGGCTGTTTTAAAAAAATGACATTTATCAGAATTTTAACTCTGAGTTTTTTATTGCTGCCTTGTTGAAACTTAGGGTAGAAGCATGTTACATGTTCAGGTGTCATCTCTTACTTGTTTTAGAGACCGGTCCAGACTCACATAAGATGTTTTAGAGTGGAATTTAATAGATTTCCCAAGATCTGAACTAGATTCCTCAAATGCTGGGTGCTGACTTCCTAACCCAGGTAATAGAAAATGCTAACAGCTTGAGCTTAAAATGTTGCTTAAAACCCCGGTTTTCAATGCTGGATGTTTGAGAGAATAGAAGTAACTCCTTGCCTTTAAGTAACAGACACCATCTGTTCCTGGGCATTCCGAGTTTAACCCTCAGTTCCCTCACAGAGGGCTGCAGCCACATCGTTTCTCTGCTCTTCACAGACACCTTTTCCTTCAACTACAGAACTTGGTAGTTGAAGCTCTCATCAGGGGGTTATGGAAATTAGGGCTTTGCTCCTGTGCTTGAGAGAATTAAAGGAACCTCCATTATAATCTTCCAGATGATTGATCTGCTCACTCAGCCAGTGCCACTGGGGTACAGGACATTCTGGAGCAAGTTTCTCACTTGACCCTTCGTGTTGAAGTATTTTCTGTAAGCTGACCAGTAATTGCATCCCTTTCTCACCCTGTGGTTGAGATACTCAGTGTTCCTGTCTCTGCTGCAATGAATGTCACCTCTAAATGAGTGTCTCTTCACTTGCCCAGTCTCATCAAGATAGTTTTTGGCAGGCTGCTTGGCTCTTGTCTTTGTTCTCCTCCACTTTTTTCACAGCTTTTTCAGAGCTCACTCCTCAGCAGCACTTCCTACTTCACCCTTTATTTCTCCTTCTGTCAGCAATGGTTCCATGCTTGTACCCAGTACAGGCTTCATCGAGGTGACTGACCTGCTCTCCACACACCTTAGATTCAGTGCTCTTGCCTTTCAGGTAGGCTTCAGAGACTAAGCTGTGTTCTCAATTTCATTCTGATGTTGGCTGTGCACCTTCAGGGATGGGGAACACTCCAGATTAAGCTGTCATGGAGATTAGGATCCTCTACTGGGAGAGAAAACATCAGGCCTGGCTTTCTAGGCACTCACAGCTTTCACAGTTGTCATCCATCCATTGTAGAAGCACTGATTCTTGTACTTGCAGGTAAATACTGTTGAGGGCAGGATGCTGCAGGCTCTTCCTCCGAGGAGGAAAGCCCAGCTACAGCACTTTGATGGTACCAATTTAGAAAACTGCCATTTTCTAAGTTAGATGATTGAGGCAGCTATCAGGAAGTCTATGGGGAGAGGAAGGCAACATGTAGTTAGGTTTGAAGACTACTTGGTTTTCCCAAATAACGGCAGGTTTAAAACAGCTTTAAACCTGGAGGAAAAGGAACATGGGGATCCTGGAAGTGATTTATTAACTCAACCTCTCCACAACTTGCTTAACCTTTTGTACAGTAAATCAGTCATAACAAGTATTTAAACACCTTCCTACCCCTCAATCCCCAAACACAGACACGTGAAGTAAAACCATTATTTGTAGGTTTTTATCTCACCTCATGAAGAGACTTTATTTAAAATAAAGCCTTAAATCTTTAATAACAAATCTATAGATTTAGTATTTATAATTGTCTATACCATTAGAGGTTTAATTGTAGCAAATTATGAGATACGAGTCTGTTACTCCTTTGAAAAACCGAAGACACTGGAGACTTTCTGCCTTATTTGGGCTCTTCCATAGCCTTTACTATTTTCGAGTTAGCTCTTTGCCATCTCCAAGGTAACCAGGCACGGGCTACACAAGGAAGAGCTGTGATACAGCTGGTACAAGACACATGTAAATGAGATTGTAGGTACATACTTGTTTCTTTCACCTTTGGAAGGCAGATGAACAGATTTCTGTGGAGAGCTGGGGCAGACGCTCTGAAGAGGAGCAAGCAGAGCAGAGCCAAGTAATCCACAGTGTGATTTTGAGCTGAGAGTTTGAGTAGTAAAGGGAAAAAAGCAGGTGGGAGGAAACAGTTCTTTGAAACTGAGGGTGGAAATAAAAAGTAGGAGAAGGTAACAAGAAAAGCCTGTGGGCAGCCTCCCTGCTGTTTCTGTTCCTTACTGCTCCCTTTCTATCCAGCTGTATAACCTAGCAATCAGCATGGAAGAGTTGCATTTCAGTCTTCACCCCTTGAAATCTTAGATAGATAACAGTAATCTTGATGGTAGGTTCTTTTTGTTGCAGTAAAAAATTCCTCCCTGGGAGGGTGCTGAGGTCCTGGAACAGGTTGCCCAGGGAAGTTGAGTGGCTTCTCCATCCCTGGAAGTGATCAAGGCCGGGTCTGGCAACCTTGTCTGGTGAGAAGGGTTGCTGCCCATAGCAGGGGATTGGGACTGGATGATCTCTGAGGTCTCTTCCAGTCTAAACCACTCTGATTCCATCATGCTGTGATTCTGTGTATTTTATTAAAGTAAAATGTGTCTTGTGCTTCACTTAGTGCCATGGTCTGATTGTGGTGATGTTAGATCATAGGGTGGACTTGATGATCTCAGAGGTCTTTTCCAGCCTTAGTAATTGTGATTCTATTGATATTCAAGTCATTAGAGGAAAGCTGCCTGCAGGCTCCATCACACATGAGGCGAAGGAGGTGGGCTTGGAGGAGCCCTGGGGTTCCTCAAGGGAACACGTAGTGCTGAGAAGTTGCCCTGTGCACAAGTACCACTAATGATCCACTCCTGCCTCTTGTAAAAGACTTGATGAAGCAGGAGGCAAATATAATGCAGGGAGAAGCTGGCAGAGCATCCCCTGCCTACCTGAGCACTTTAGCTACAGCCACCCACACTCACTCGTGACTTCATGCTCTGATCATCACCATCCAGCACTCCAGAAGAATCCAAATAATGATGGGGCTTAACACAAGTTCTTCCCAGATGAACACCCCACTTACAAATCCCTGCCTCCTGGAACAAAGTCACTAGTTCAGTTATCCATCAGCAACTTAAAGCAGCAATGAATGAGCATTTTGTGTGGTCACTGAGGAGGAACGAGCCCACAGCAAAAGAAATGCTGCCCTCAAGCAGCGTTTTATGTATCTCTGAAAAGAACATGCAAACAAATGTATGGTTCCTGTTTATTTTACTTGAATTAAATAAAAAAGTGTATTTCCCATATTACACTTTATTTCCATCCTAGCAGAAAGGAAGTATTGTTCTTCCTTCCCTCCCTTGAAATTGAAACACAGGAGTCTCTGGGCCCTAGAGAAGTTTGTATTGGTATTACTGCATCGTAGAGAGAAAAGCACCACAGAAACAGACTCCACTGCCGGTCTACCATGCCTAACTTCTTGTTGAACCCTCCGTGGCTTCCACTGTCTGAACAGCATCCAGAACTCTCTTCTGAGCTGTTGGACATACATCCTGACAGTAGAAAGTCCAGTGTGTTGCCCAGTGAACACTGGCACGGCTTGTAAAGTCTGAGCAGTGTGCTCTCGTCTAGCGAGGCTGGCCAAGCAGTCCTGCTTTAGCTGCTAGAGCTTCGTTCTGCTGAATATGGTACTCCTGAAATCTCATGGAGATCCTCTGTGTCATTTTTAAATACTTCTGTAGGCAGTTGTCTGAGCAAGCCATCTAGAGGAGGAAAGACAGGGCTTCCGTTAATTCAACAATCCCCCAAACGGGACCCAGAACAATTGTGTACAGGGATAAATGATGAGGTGACCCCATCATCCCAAGATGAGGGCTATTTTTAAGGGACATCTAAAACATTTTTTATTTCTCACATCAAAGTCTTCATGGACAACATCTGTGAGATACTACCACTCCATCCTTGTGATGTTCAAGTATATAAAGCAGTTTTTTTCATGATAAATACCTAATCCATTACGTTCTGTTGGAAAATTGTGTTTGTAGTTGATACGTTTGACAGACAAATGTTTCTGCTGTATGCCAGCTCACTTTAACCCTTGTCAGTCTTCTTGTACCTCCTTTGTTAACCTTGACAAAAGCAACCAGGGAAGCCTCTGAAGTTCTGTCAGTTGAGCAGGGAAAGAAATACCAACATCCATTCCAACCATGGGACTATTCTTAGAGGGTTGGGGCTTTTTCTTTAGTGGTAGAGAGTTGTAGGAGCTGGATGTTCTGTATCCTAGCTCTAAATCTTGTTACCGCTGTAACTGTTACCACATGTAGATAGAAAGGCAAGAGGACCACTTTGCTCTGTGACTAGAAAACCAGAATTTGCTGTGATTCTGCTCACTGTAGAGGGATGTGGAAAGCATAGGCTGAAAATGGCCCAAGACAAAAACCCAGTGCAGCTACATGCACTCTCCAGCTCCCATCCTTCCCTCTCTCCTTGATCTGGCATCAGCTGCAGCAAAACAAGTTCAGTCACAGTGAAGTCTGACTAGGAAACTGAGGCTCTGGAACTAACCCAAAGCCGCTGCTCCCAGAGGGGTGTGGTGTTTGCAGTGGGGTGCCCAGGGAAGTCCAGGCTTGCAGTGCAGAGCTGCTGTATAAAAACAGGTCAGAAGCTACTTTGTCTAATGTAGAATCTTGGAGGAGATTCATGGAGATCTCGATTATTTAATAAGAAACAACAACTTGAAATAGGAACATGGGAATTTTCATTCCAGATCAGAACAGGGGTCCATCTAAACTGGTGTCCTCTTTGTAGCAGGGGCCAGAGCCAGCTGCTATGCAAGTAATGGGTAATTATAGATGAAACCATCTACGAGGAAGGTTCTCCCACCCTCAACTGTTAACAGGTGGCTCCTGTACTGCCAGATGTGGCCCCTCTGTAGATCACAGAAAAAAAAGAGCAGAGGACAAATTCAGAGAATTGTTTAGGTTTGAAAAAACCTTGAAGACCACTGATTCCAACTATTAACCTGACTGTCCCAAGGCTACCACTAAACCCTGTCCCTGAGCTCCTGGCTTTATTTCCCTGCCAGCGGAGTCAAACAAACAAAGGTTACAATCACTCTGAACAACAAAATCACAGTATTATTGAGGCTGGAAAAATCTCTTGAGTTCATCCAGCCCGTGACCTGATATCACCACATTAGCCTAACCATAGCACAAACTGCCGAATCCAGTCTGTCCTTAAACACCTCAAGGGATAGGGACTCCACCACTGCCTTGGGCAGTCCATTCCACTGTCTGATTACCCTTTCTGTGAGGAAGGACTTCCTAACATCCAACCTAATCCTCCCATGACAACTTCATGCCCTGCCCTCTCATCCTAAATAATGAGATTCTGAAACTGCCCCTCAACAGGAGAGGCAAAATTGACACAGCCATCTTAGGGAGTGCATAATCTTTCCTCAGATGACTGTGTGATGGAGCTCCCTGCAAAGCAGAGATGTGGATTTAACAGCCAGAGCTCTGCAGGCCCATGTTCCTGTAACTCACTGCAACGCAGGGAATGTGGGGAGGTAAGTTTATCAGTAAGGCTCTACCTTCCAAGAATGGGATGCAGGCTCTACGTGGGCAACTTCCTTGTCCACAAAGATACCACCTGTGAGCAGCTGATGCACAAAATCCTACACTGATAGCTCAGAGAACAAAACACACAGAACTTCAATAAACAGTCAACACTCACTGAGATCTGGAAGATTCCCTCAGAAAAGAGGACAATGACAAAACCTCGAAGAGTTTTGTCAAGCCCACAGACTGGTTTGTTGCTGCTGGTCTAACACAACAGCACTTAACTTTGATTGGTTGGTTTCTTTTTGTAAACGGGGGGCAAAGAAGTATTTGTTAGCACTTCTGGACATACCTGAAGAAGCAGAAGTACAGACAAACTATTCCTTCCACTGATCTTCTTCCTTTCTTGCTAGGAAGGCACATGACTCCACTGAACACTGCTGCCTAGTGGTTTTGCTACTTACAAGATCAAAACTGTATTTAAGCTTACGCACACAGTGTACACAGGGGTGGAAGGGGCCTTCAAAGGCCACTGGGTCCAACCCTTCTGCTCAAGCAGAATACAGATTACTGAAAAGCATAACCACCTAAAAGCCTAAACTGCACAACTCATCTAAGCAAGTCTGAAACATCTCCAGAGAAGTGGATGCAACAACCTCCCTGGGCAACCCGTTCTGGTATTTAATAACCCTTAGGTAAAGAAGTTTTTCCTCATATTGAGGAAAGCTTGCACCCATTACTCCCTGTTGTGTCTAATGCAACTGAAAAGAGAGTATTCATTTCTTCTTGATGCATAGCCCTCAAGTATTTATAGACAGTAATGAAATACCCTCGTAGCCTTTTCTCTCCAATATAACAAGTCCTAATTTCCTCAATCCCTCTTCATAAGGCAGCTGTTCCAGACCCCAAATCATCCTCACAGCTCTGTGTTGGACTCTCTCAGTTGCTTCTCAAATTTGAATGCTGCACAGCAATTGTGCCAGAGGGTCATTTTTAAAAGCATTTACCTACCTCTTCTGGCTTAACCTCTCTGCTGGTGAAATCCTTTACACAATCCAGGAAGCAGTTTTCTGTAAGTTTGTTGTATGTTCCAAGAAACTCCTTAAACTACAAACAAAAATTGAACCGACAGTGAGGATTAAGAAAATCTCTGCATTCATTTCTCTTACACACAGCTGCAAGGGCCCTCTGGTGACAACAGAAAAATTTACTATGAGCAAGTTTCAGCAAAAAATGGTGCAGATTCTCAGATACTGTGTCTGTCAATGGGCAAACATTTCCATATGGGATAGCTCAGGTGATAAACTCTCTGAGCTTCTCCATGCCCTGCACGTTTTAAGTGACAAATTAAAACAAGATCTCCAGAGCCACCACTCATGACGACAGGGTCTTACCTGCTTAATCTGGTCAGATTCCGATATTTGCCCAGCCATATTCCACCACGTGTGATTCACTCACCTATGCTGGAGAGAAAGTCGAGTTTCACAAACAAAGCAAACCTAGCAACCTCAACATCTGACAGCAGAGAGGAATTCAATACCACCCTGAAACGTGTTTAAATGCAACTTTCAAGCCATCCACATGGAAGTTATCTGCTTGAAATGTACTCAGTTAAAAGAACATTGGAGAGAATTTCAGGTATGAAACCTTCCCAGCTCCAGCTAGTAGCTTTCAACACTTTTAAAAATTTCAAGCAGATCAAGTTACTTAAAAAAAACCCTATAAATGTTTTTGAACTTAGAAAGTAAAAGAGAAGTAAAAGATTTTCTAAGTAAACGTAGAAAGAAAAAGAAAAGCAAGCAATAAATTTTTCTAGGATTATATTTTCAGTGACTTTATCTGCAAAAACAGTAAGGATAAAAGGACAATTATAACATGGCAGCCTCTCTGAAACCACTTAAAGCAGAGCAGGTGTTCTGGCCATTGAATACAGTGAACTAATTGCAAGAAAACACAGAAGAATAAGAATGGACATAAAGGAAGTGAAAACAAAGGCAAGAATGAAAAGCTGCAGATCCAAGAATTTAAGCAGCTGTCCTCGAGGAAGATTCCAATTCCTAATCCAGCAGGGTGAACAAGTTAAGGCTTGAAAGCATCTCCACAGGTTTCCTAGAATACTGAAAGCTACTCTGCCTTCTCCCTTAATGTCTGTGTTGTGTAAGGCCTGTCTCAGACAGTACCACAACCTAACAGCACTCACTGATGACAAGATCCTTCAGCTTAATTCACATGAACAAGTGGAAAAAAAATCAGCACCCAAGTGTAATCTCTGTGCAAAAAGTTCAATAAGGCCCTTTAGAAAGAGCTGCTGACATTAATCTTGTGCTAGGCTTTGCCAAGTGGTGAGCTGGAGATTTGGAAAGCTTGAGACACTGGAATAGTTTTATCCCACTCTCTCAGCAGGGGGAAAGGAGAGGGTAAGCAACACTTCTGAGCAAGAACAAAAAGTCTTAATTATTTCTGCTACAAGAAGAAAACTTCACAAGTGAAACAGCACTGTGAAGCACTCCCTACAACCCTTCCCAGCAGCAGAGTGGTTAGAACGTCTCTTAACAGAACACTCATCACCTCATGGGAAACCACATCAGGGACTGCAGGTAAAGACCACAGAGGATTCTTGGATTTCAGATGCATAACCCCTGCAACCAATAATTCCTCATGGGCAGGCAGCTCACGTAGGCTACTCTTAAGAACAACCTACAGGCTATGGTTATGCAGAAGAAAGGTGTTACTCAGAGACCTGGGGGTACTGACTGACTGACAGCCAAATATGAGACAACAGTGTACTCAGGCGGCCAAGAATGCCAGTGGCATCCTAGCTTGTATCATAAGCAATGTGGCCAGCAGGAGTAGGGAAGTGATTGTCCCCCTGACCTGGGCACTGATGAGGCCTCACCTCAAGTACTGGGGTCAGTTTTGGGCACCTCAATGGAAGAAGGGCATTGAGGGGCTGGAGCACATCCAGAAAAGGGAAAAAGGTTGGGGAAGCTTCTGGAGAAGAAACCTTGTGAGAAGCAGCTGAGGGAGCTGGGGCTGAGGGGAGACCTTACTGCTGTCTACAACTGCCTGAAACAAGGGTGGAGAGGGGGCTGGTCTTTTTTCCCAAGGAACAAGTGACAGGACAAGAAGAAACAGCCTCAAGCTGCACCAGTGGAAGGTTAGGTTGGCCATGAGGAGAAACTTCTTCCTGGAAAGGGTCCTCAGGTCTTGGAACAGGCTGCCCAGGGAGGGGACTGAATGGCCATCCCTGGCAGTGTTTCACAGTCGTGGAGATCTGGAGCTCAGGGACAGGGTTTAGCGATGGTCTTGGGACAACTGGTTTAAGGGCTGTACTCTATGATCCTGAAGGTCTTTTCAAACCTACATGATTCTGTGATTCTACGATTCAGATAAACCTCTAGCATGTCTGGGACACCAACTACTGAAGAATGGACAAAGACTTTTTTCTTTCTGAGCCTGCTGGAAGAAAAATCAGTGTAAATTCATTTCAGGTAGATTATTAAAGAGAGAGCTGGAAACCACATAGCACAGGGAGGACTTTGTCCTCTCTCAAGCACAGAAAGCTAGAAGTTCCAATTGTATCATTTTCTCACACCCTTTACTGTTTCATTGCGCATGTTCACAACAAACCTGATCTCCTCTTCTTCTCTTAACAGCCTGGCAGGCTGAACATTGAAGATTTACTGAACTGCAGCTCCACAAAGCTTTACCCTTGTGCTCTGACTAAATGCGCACAAAGGCACTCTGTGATTTCAAGTGTCTGCAGGACTTGTCCCTCTACAGGTATCTTAGGCTTTCCACACATCAGGCAGTGGAATTACATGCCCTTCCTTGGTGGCTCTAAGTTATGAGCAGCTGCATGAACAGCTAAATTGTGCTACCTGAACACTCCCAGAAACATGGATGTCCAGTTTAAAGAAAGCGGGGATCCCTTCTCATTTCAATGTGATTTAAAAATCCAGCCACGTGTCACACTGAAGGAAGCAGGTATCTCTAAAAAAACCGCTCCAACAAGGGCCACGGAGTCTGGATGTGCTGGTTCACCTGTGAAGTAGCAACAACTGGGAAACCTCCTGAAGAGCCTCTGGAGAAATTCCATGGCTTATTCTGGTGTTCTGAAGAGACATTCTTTTATAAGGCTCTCCCAGCAAAGTTAGCAAATAAGGATAGCCTGCGTTTTTAATTACTCTAGTTAGGCATGCTGGGGTTTCCATCTTCTTTGCAAGGCTTTAGCCTATTCAAATCTCTCTGTGAAATCCTTTCCAGATCCCAGCCCTTCTTTAGAATCTGGAAAATGCCTCTAACATTTTGTCTGCTGTGGCTGCTACTCCCATTGCACATGGGAACGTGAAATCACTACAGAGCAACAAGCGTAAAGCTCATTTATTAAATAAAAGCAGTGATTAGGTTAAGGGTTTGCACCTAACATGGGTGAATCATCTGTTCCCATGGCAGGAGAACCAGAAGCCAGAACTACAGAGCTCACAACTCTTAATGTTTCTTTGTTGGAACACAGCTTCCCTGGCTGTTTCTCCAGAGTTTTGGAACCTGAGGGCTTCTGAAGGTAACTCCTAAGCACCAATACCTGGGACAACTTTTGATTATCTTTACTGTCCTGCCAGGCAGCCAAAACTCCTGCCTCCATTTAACAGCCCACAGCTCCTACAGGAAAGGTCACTGTGAACTGCAGTGAGGAAGCTCTTTTTCCACTGATATAATCAGCATCTCTGACCTAATCCTATGTTGACAAGTCCCCTTTACCATGGAAACTACACAAGGCCTGCACTTTGGGATTTATTTTCAACCTTTTTGCAACAAGCCACATTTTATTAAGGGAGGAGACTCTGAAGAGAAACCATAAATCCATCACACTTATCACAATTAACAACGTGGTCTAGCCACTCCTCTTCACCCTACTGTGGCTACACATAGGTTTTTCCTCTCACTCTGTGGCTGGCTTTCACACATCCATTGTGAGCTTAGACAGGGACTGATAAGAAGGTGGCTGGACAACAAGACAACAAGACCCAGTGCACAGGTTCTTATAATTCAAAGAATCACTGCATTGTTTAGGTTGGGAAAGACCTTAAAGATCATCAAGTCCAACTGTGGGACCAACAAGCAGGGTCCGTTCCCCTTTGTTCACTACATCCAACCATTAACCCAGCTGTCCCAAGGCCACTCCTAAACCCTGTCCCTGAGCTCCAGGTCTCCACAGCTGTGAAACACGTCCAGGGATGGCAATTCAACCTGCTCCCTGGGAACCCTGTTCCAAGACCCGAGGACCTCTTTCATGGAGAAGTTTTTTCCTCATGGCCAACCTAACTTTCCCCTGTCGCAACTTGAGGCCATTTACTCTTGCCCTGTCACTGGTTCTTTGTGAGAAGGCACCAACCCCCTCCTCTTTCCACCCTCCTGTCAGGTACCATTAAGGTCGATTCCATGACACGGTTCTACCGCATGGCTGTGGGTTAGACCCTGTTCTTAAGATAAAAGGTCAACGTCAGAAGTCTCCTACCGAGGCAGCACGGCAAGGCTGAAATCAGAGAGACCCTCTGTGAACTGAACGAACAGCCAAGGGGAGAAAAGACGTGTTAAATTTATCACACGCGGTCTCCTCTTTACACTACATCAGGCCTGGCTGATACCTGTGTCTCAGGGAGACCACAGCCCGCGCTCGACTGACCGGAAGCAGCACCTCAGCCTCACCCTTTACACCGCATCCTCCGGGCCCTGCTCTCAAGGACACCTTGAGCTTCCCGGCACAGGAAGCCCCTCGCTAGGCCCCAGCCCCGCACCCGCCGCGGGTCTCCCTCCTCAGCCCGGAACTAGTAGAATCCCCCAAAAAGGACATTTCCTGGACCCACCCGTAGCGGGACCAACAGCCCAGCCCCCACAGCCCCCTCCACCCTCCCTTCAAGAGGGGTCCCACGAACCGCGCGCGAACTCACCACCCCGCCGCGAGCCCGGACCGCGCGCGAGGGGCGTGGCCACCCCCGATGACTCCGCCGATTCGACACGAGGCGAATCTGCCGCTGCCGAACCCGCTGCTGGCGAATCTGCCGCGGGGGAACCTTCCGGGGCGCGCGGGTTTCCCGCCGGACGCGCTGAGGGCGCGGACCGTTGCCGTGGCAGCGCGGCTCGGTCCGTCAGTCTGTCCTCAGTCCGTCGCTCTGGCGCTTTACGGGTCTGGTGGCCGTAGGGAAGAGGTGAGGATCGCTGCGGGTGCGGGATGGGTAGCGGTGAGGATTCGGGTTAGCTTTGATCCTCCAGTTCTCCGCGACTGCAAAACACGGCCAGGGGTGGCAATTCAACCCACTTGCTGGGCAGCCTGTGCCAAGGTTTGAGGACCCTTTCCAGGAAGACGTTTTTCCTCACGGCCAACCTGACCTTCCCCTGCTGCAGCTCGAGGCTGTTTCTTCCTGTCCTGTCACTTGTTCCTTGGGAGAAGAGACCAACCCGCACCTTTTTCCACCCTCCTTTCAGGCAGTTGTAAACAGCAATAAGGTCTTCCCTCATCCTCCTTTTCTCCAGACTAACCAGCCTCAGCGCCCGCAGCTGCTCCTCACAAGGTTACTTCCCCAGCCCTTCTTTGGACCTGCTCCAGTCCTTCATCATTAGGCAATTATAATGTTCTATTAGAAAAGCTATGGCTCTCATTGCAATATTTCAGTAGGTAGGAAGGCTTTAGACCACATCAGGGGATCAAACAAGGCATGTGTGCTGAGACCTAAATAAGAGGATTGAGAAGACTGATGCCTTCCCAGTCTGTCAGAGTTCTTAATGTAGTTTGCACCCCATCTTTTAAGTCACCATGTGTATCTCTTCCCTTCCATTTCCAGGGTATAGTCAGCAAATAAATTGTGTCTAAGAGAATATTGTTTCTACTGGTTGACAGCTCTGAGTAGTCGCAATATTTGGATGATCTTAGTGTTTCCATGGAATTTTGGGTATTTTTTACTTTTATACTGAGAGAGATCAAAAATGTTTTAAACATTTCTTTTTCTCTTCTTCTTTAAAGATTATTTTAGGAATAGTGAGTACTAAAGGAAGACCAGAACGTCTGCTTTCAGTAGAGAATTGTACACAGACCATGTTTTCATTACAAATGGTAAGAAAAATTACTGTTGCTTTCTGCAGTCCCTCACTAAGAGAGCAGCGTTTCTCTTACAAGATTTCTGTAAGAGTGTAGCACATATTTGGCTCAGCAGCTGCTTTCCTCTTTGAGCTGCTGCTGATGTGACATTCATGCAGAAGTGTTTGAAGGGGCTTGGTTTGCTCTGCTTCTACCTGTTGCCTAATTAATAACAAGGCTTGCTTTTAATATGTAATTTCACTACTAATTCTTTAACCATAAATGAGAATACACTTGATTAGCACTTAGAATACTTCCTTTTAACTTTGTGTTTCTGGGGTTTTCTACCCCTAAAATATTAAGTGATTTCTTGACTGCAAAGTCCAGATGCTTCTGTCATAGCGATGTTAATGTGCTTTAGACCACAGGACCATGTGTTAGTGTATGGAGACCCTTATGTTTGTGTATTCAGCAATTCCACCTACTTCTGACGTTTTGGCCACTAATAGCAGATGCTTTTCTGCTCCTCTTATATAGGATTGCCCTAGAGAAGGTGCAGTGCAAGAAGATCCTTCATTAGCAGTGGAAGACAGCAGAAGAACTGAAAGTAAGACTCATTGATGTACTGCTGCATTCCCTTTTTATGTAATATAACTGATAAAGAAAAAAGAAAAGGAGCTTTAATTTTATCTTAGCTGCTTTTGTTTAATACAGAAACTTTTGAGTGAAAATATTCAGGGATTTCTTTGATGAAAAGATGATTATTGTAACTTACATTCCTACATTGTGCCAGTTTTACTTCAGTCTTGCTGAATTTGCACTAGCTTACCTAGTTTTGCAGAGTAACTGAGAGGGATTTCTACCAGGTCATCACTACATTGATTCCTTTTGCTCATTGAACTATTTGTGTTCAGAACAGAGAATTTGGGAAGAGGACCTTGTTTGGAAGCATTTTCTAATTATATTCTAGTTATGAGTAAATGTACTACAAATGCACAGTTTTCTGAAACCAACTTACACCGTAAAAAGGTAGCTTTAATCCTTAAGAACCTAAGAAATCACATTGTTGATGCCTTTTCCTTTAATCCAGTTAGATTTGGGGAAGTGAAGATTTGTTATGGAAAGTAAATCATTAGCTTCAGCAGGTTTCTTGGGTACCTGGGGCTGTGTAGATCAAAGAAACACAAATCAATACCCCCATGCAAGGACAAAAGTCAGTATTTTCCTCTTTAACACTCACAGAAGCAGCAGCTATCTGGCTTTTCAGCATGTGTTTGCTAGCTCTCTGTAGTCAGCAGTAGAGAAGCACTGAACCTGCTGCATCTTGAGTTGTTGCCTTGTCTCAGCAAACAGTGGGTGAGCGAAAGCCTGCAATATTTTTCACATAGTTTAAAGCTATTAAGAAAATCTGTTGTAGTTTGTATTTACTGTGTAAAATATTCAGAACACAGTTCTAATTCTGTTTTAATTGAATTTGTTTTGAGTTAGCCCTTGCAGGATTCTATTGAATGAGTTGTCTGAGCTTGGCTTACCACTGATAGGGTATTTTCTCCCAAATTTTACAAACGTAAGAGATTGTCATTTTCATAGCACAACAGAACAGATTTCATTGATACCAGCATTCAATTCTGTATAACCTTGTGTTAAATGAAGCCTCTTACTCTCATCATGCTTTAAGTCTGCTACTTAAAGGAAGCGATTTGTTATTGCAGTAGAAAACATGGTTTGTGCAGGCAGCAGGTTCTTTGTGGCAAAATTGTTCAAGTTTTTGCAAGAATGTTTTGTGTCTTAACTCTAAAATAGATGTTTTGTGTCAGTTACCTCAACAAAGTTTATTCCTGTCCTTCCTCACAGATGATGTTTTAATTTCTCAGTATGCTACTGGCCAGAAAGAGGCTTTGAGAGCAGTATTAAAGCAAAAGTAAGTATGTAGTATTCTTAATGTCTCGTCTGTTCTGTGTCTGCACTGATATCCTACTGTGCTTCTTTTTTGCAGTGTTTCCGTTTTATCATTCAGAGCTCACTGGAGTACAGTGTTTATTTTCTCATATTTTCGACCATTTGAATTAGTTATTTAATGACAAGAATCAGTCAAGCTCTGCTCTGATAGATAGTTCTATACAGTGGTGCCAAAATCATTTTTGAAGACAGATAAAGACACCTGCTATTAATCTGTAGGCTGGAAAGCTTGAAGGTCATAAATTTAGTAGAACTTTGCAAAATGCAACCTATAAACGTGTTCTTCATTGCAGCTGTCACAGGAAAATGCCTTTGTTGTTAGAGTCTGTAACATAATCCTGGGAAGCTGCTTGTGTCATGATAGAAGACGAGAATTAAATTGTTTCTTAGATTCAGCGCGCTAGCCCGAGAATCACTTCTGTAGAAGTGATATCAATGCTGCATGTGGGAAATCATTTGCTACAGGGGATGTGGAGAAAACAATGCTATTGACAGGTACTTGTTTATTTTTATAGAATTCAAAGTCCTCATGTGCTTAAGGAGGTGAAGGTGCAGCCCTCAGGAAATACCTCCACAGAAAAAAAGGAAAGTGTTGGTCATGACCCCAAGGCAGCACACAGGGATGTTGATTCTGCAACAACCATCGCAGCAGCTACTGCTGCTGCAATTGCTACTACAGCTCCACTTCTTAAAGTGAGTAAGTAGCTTGCGGTAACATTAGCTCTTTGTCCACTTAAACCAGAAGTTCTAAGCCAGCTTGGAACTGTTGGTGGTGAAACCAGAGATGCTGAATATGGCTGTTTACTGTTTTCTGTGTGCCAGTAATCCCAGAGCTCCTGACCAGCATACCAGGGAGAAATAATGTGGATTCAGCTAAATGAGCAAATGAACAGTGGCCCTTTGATTTATATTGTAGAAGAATTCATAGTATTGCTAAACCACCAAATGTTAAGGCTATCTTGGAATTTATTTGTACCTTTTGTGAAGCAAATAATTCCCTGATGAGAGGAAGAATGTTCTCTTCTTGCTTGCACCCCTTTTGCATTAAAGGGTTTTTCTCCTTCTGTATTTTCCTCCCTTACAGGTTCAAAATGATTTGGAAGCAAAAGTTAACTCTGTTTCAGCATTACTTCAGAAACTACAGGAGACAGACAGACAACTGCAGCATGTTGCTGAACAGCAGACAAATGCACTGACTCAACATGAGAAGCCCCAATGTCACAAAAGGCTCAGTGAGCTTGAAAAACGGCTGAATACTCTCATGGTGCAACGGATTCAGCATCTGGAAAAGTTACAGGAGCAACAAATGTATTTTCAGGTATCTAATTACAAATGTAAAAGCTTTGGCTTAATTATTTCTTCTGTGCCTCAGTGCTAATGTTATAATAATTCGTGTTATAACTGAATGTTAGAAAGAAAGACAGAAAGATCCAATGGTTGGCATGTAAGCTCAGAGCTTTTGGGGAGAAGTTTTAGTGTTGGTTCTGTCCCAGACAGCTGCTCCCTCCTCCATCCCAAATATTTGTGTCTGTGGAAAGTAAATGCAAAAATTATAAAATGTTGTCATTCCCTCTAAGAAATTCCTTAGATCTTGGTTAATTAGGAAACTTTCACTGAGTGTGTAGCCTGTCATATTAAAAATCTAAGTGCAGTTATAAAGTGTTTCTCTGGAAAGACCTGCGAGTTGTTTGGAAAGCAGAATAATGAATGTCTGAGCATGTCTGCGTTCTGAGATTGTTGTAACCGTCTTTTCTCTCAAATAGCCTGTCAGAATCTGTTTATTATGGTTACACAGCAAGAGTTTTACCTGGGGAAACTAGTGCTTGTATGTGAAATACTTTGTCATCTTGTCTCTTAGTCTCATCTCATAAGCTCTGCAGTCAACAGAGGTGCCTTTCAGCAAATCCATCAACCTTCCCCCACTCTTGTGACAAAACAATCTGAGAAGCCAGAACAGCCATCCCTGACTAACAGAGTGTTTTTGTGCCAGAGGGATTTATTTCCTACTAGTGGTGTT
The DNA here is from genome assembly GCA_013397515.1 of Upupa epops. NCBI lineage: Eukaryota > Metazoa > Chordata > Aves > Bucerotiformes > Upupidae > Upupa > Upupa epops. Next base: position 269,579 of record VZRI01002286.1, on the reverse strand, counting down.
CCTGCCCAAGGTGAAGACAAATTTTTAATATCTCATTGCAGTGGCAGCTTTGCATTAGTTTTGTTTCCATTAATACTGTATTCTATGTCACCTCAGTAACAAGCAGTCAGCATTTCTTCTGTACATTGGTTTTATTGCCTAAGGTGCTGTGTAACATGTACCATTTACTCTGAAAGCATTCCAATTTAAATGAAATTGAGAGTTTGGTAGTTACTGTTTAATTGGCACCAGAAGAGCCCCCACTTAACCTAAAATAGTCTTACTGAGAAATAATCTGTGTGGAAGCTTGTAAGGAGCTAGCTCATGCTGTGTGTGAGGCTTGCCTTTTGATCCCTTTCATATTTACATGTGCTATTATAAAGCATCTTACTGTAATTTTTTAACTAGTTCTGTAATGTTTTGGGGTTGTGTGGCCTGGAGAAGAGGAAGTCAGGGGGTACTTTATCACTCTATAACCACCTGAAGGGAAGTTTTAGACAGGTGGGGGTCAGGCTCTTCTCCCAGGCAACTAGTGGCAGGATGAGAGGGCAGGGCCTGAAGCTGTGCTGGGGGAGGGTTAGGTTGGGTGTTAGGAAGCCCTTCCTCATGGAAAGAGTGATCAGACACTTGAATGGACTGCCCAGGGCAGTGGTGGAATCCCCAGCCCTGGAGGAGTTTAAGAAAAGACTGGATGTGGCAGTTAGTGCCCTGGTCTGGCTGATGTGGTGTCAGGCCAGAGGCTGGGCTTGGTGATCTTCGACATCTTTTCCAGCCTCAATAATTCTATGATTTTATGATTCTGCTTTGCATTTTTGTGAAAAGGTCATATTGTTAGTGTGGTTTATTGGGGTTTTTTTCCTAGGTTTGTTTTCCTGTGAAGAGAATAGTTAACCTTTAAATAATTCTTTGTTTTCCATGAAGCATATTCAAGCCATGTTCAAAGCCATGGCATTTATTCAGAAAAATCTTCTCTAAAAACACCAGTTCCTCGCAGATGTGCTCCAGAACCTGTATCAAAAAATGTGAACATCTCAAAGAAAGAAAATCCAGCAGTAGAAAAGGAAAATATTCCCAAATCAACAAGTGAAGGTACTGTGAGTAAAACACTCCTGTCCTCCACTGGGTTGAACAGTGTGGCTTGGGATTACTGTGTGTGGTACTCACCTACTCTGGGTTGCTGGCACTGAAATAGATGTATTCAAAGTATTTGAAACTTTGGGAAGGGCTAGTTTTGAAAGTAAGTCCTAACTTAACTTCTAACTAACTGAAGATTGCACTCATCTAACCTATAGCATCTTAACATAATTGCTCACTGAAGCATTTGCTTAGGTAGAAAATGGAATGAAAAACCTTCAGTTTTGAAGATTCCGTTGTAAAATACTTTAGCTAGTTGTTTAGAATTGCTTGAGGATTTAAGATTGAGGAAGGGCATTTGAAGATGCACTGTTGTACTCTATTGTGGACAAAATGCGTGTTGCTGTCTTCATCAGATCCTTCTCAGACTGCTGCTGGATTTCTGTTTTACAAAGCTATTGTGTATTCCTGGTGTTCCATAGTTCTAGGAATAGATGAAATGAGACAAAGGAAGAAGAAAATCTGTGACATTATGGGTAGAATATTTCTCTCTGACTCAGTTGTGACTGCAGAGTTTCATTCATCTGTTTTGTAACTTTGCAAATGTAAAGCAGTCATAAAACCAGTCACGCTAATCTATCTTCCTGTGAAACTTACCTGAGGTAAATCTGTATTTTAAAATCAATAAAATAAATTTGCTCTACAAGGTGATTAAAGTATAAGAAAGTGTGAAATATATTCAACACAATTAACAGAAAATGCAGTTTTCTTTTTTTCTCCTTTAGATGAGGAGAGACTCCTTGAGCATATTCAGAACTCTCAAGAAGTTCCACTGAAGCAAACTGAGTCTTCTGAGAAGTTAACACTAAACAGTAATGAAATGAGCTGGTGCTCTGAGGGAGACAGGTAAATAACCTGGGAAGGTTTTTTAAATGAAATCGGGAAAGATACTGATGGGTTTATGGTTACTGGCATCAAACTGTCAATTTCTAAACATTACAGAGCGAGCTAGGAAATTCTTTTAGCCATCCAGTCTGGAACATACTTTCCCCAGGCAATTGTCTCATGTCGTGATTTCACCAATGTAATGAAAATCGGCTACTACCTTGTTCATAATAGTAGGGACACATATGTCAATTGCTTTGAATGAAAAGGTATCCAGAGCTTAAATATTGTTCTGTTAGAGCTGAATTTCAGATGTAGTTTCACTGTTGGAAACACAAGGAAACAACTCAAGGTGTTATGTGGTAAATGGAGAAAATCCAATATCCTGTCTGTAACCTGAGGTGAAAAGGCAGATTCCATTTAACATGAAGGGTTTGTTTTCTGTCACTTTAAATTCACATTTAGTTTCACAGTTGGCTACTTTCTTGGGCCACATGAGTAGCCTCAAGACTTCTAATGTAGAGTGTTTGTCCCAGCAGGCCCACTGCTATGTTGACAGACTCATTCCCTGCTTCTGGAAGCTCCTTCCAGAATGGCAGTGCCATTGAGAAAACGGTGAAAAAAGCTAATGATCTACTTCAAGATCTTGACCGATTGAGAAGAGAAATGCATGATGCACTGCAGGTGAAGTCTCTGTTCTTGGAATGACCCAGAGTTTGAATGAGGGTAACAAAAAATGTGGAGAAAAACTTAGAGATCTGCTATTGAAGTGTCGCCTTTGCTTCTGCCTCTTAAAAAGACTGACCTTTGTGTGCAATGATTTGAAATATGGTATTTTGGGAAGGAGTCTGAACCTAAGTAAAATGTCAATGTATATGCATTGGGCTAAGCTGTAGAAGCTCTTACTGCCACCCTACTAAACATAAACATGTTAAAAACGAAAAAAAGAGGTTTATTTATTTGTTCATTTTAAGGTTTCAGATATTTTAGTGCCTATCGGTGCCTATTTCCTGGTGGCTCTCTTCCTTTTGTCCTAGAGCTCGGCGCTGATGTAACATTCCCATTTGGCAAAGAGCAAAATCCGATTTATCTGCTTTAAGCTACTGTTTTCACCACGAGTTTTTGGTTTTGTTTTTTTTTTTTGTAATTAAGTGCTGTTTCCAAAGAGCTGCCTTCTCATGCTAATGATTTTGTACCTTTGAAGTGCTGGCAGCATGTAGCTTGTTCCTGGCTTCTGACAATTGAGGCTTTTATCTACAGCAAAGAAGGTACACCTGATCTTCTAGCCTGTCTGCTCTGGTCTTCTGTGTTCTTGTAAATGCACACAGGGGTAAAGAAGAAAGGCTTGGAAATTCACAGGTTTGTGAATTGGCTTGGAGTGTAATTTGCTCATTTCTGAGGTTAGAGGCTTCAGTTTGCAAATCCTCCCTATAAAATGTTTTGTTACCTGGCAGATACTTGTTGTATGTTTAGGAAACGTAACTTTGTCTGTCACAGTATAGCTGCTGCATTGTCATGGATTTTGTAACTTCTGTCCTGGTGAGGCTGCATCTGGGATACTGCATCCAGTTCTGGGCTCCCCAGTTCATTCAGTAGGGGCGGAGATCTACTGAAGAGAACCCAGCTCAGAGCCACCAAGATGAACAGTGCGCTGGAGCATCTTCATTATGAGGAAGGGCTGAGGAAGCTGGGGCTGTTTAGCCTGGAGAGGGCAAAACTGAGGGGAGGTCTCATAAATGCTCACAAGTGTCTAAAGAATGAGTGTCAGGAAGATGGGACCAGGCTCTTCTCAGTGGTGCCCAGCAACAGGGCAATCTCCTATGTTCTCCAGAACATAGGAGATTCAATATGAACATAAGGAATAACATTTTCACAGTGGGGGTAGCAGAGCACTGGAACAGGCTGCCCAGAGAGGTTGTGGAGTCTTTTTCCCTGGGGACATTCAAAACCCACCTGAACATCTTGTGTGATCTGTTCTAGGGGATCCTGTCTTGCAAGGGCATTCGACTGGATGATCTTACAAGGTCACTTCTAACTCCTACCAGTCAGTGATTCTATAAGCACAAAAAATGTGGAGTTGAATCACTTAGATACTTTGTGATTGATATCTCATCACTGATTGATCTGTAGAGCAATAATATAAATGCTTGGGGTAACTCACCCCCAGCTTTGTTATACTAGTGGGTGAAAAGCGTGAACTAACTGACTAGGCTGACATGGAACAGAAGGTGGAGCTCTAATCCCAAGGAGTGTGCAGTGAAACTCAGTAATTGAGGAGGAATTCATTGTGGCCATTTAAACTGATCAGATACCTTCTCTAGATTTAACCTTGACAATCTGTCTGTAGATGGGGTTACAACAGCTCTTCTTCTGTCTTTTTCTAGGAAGCAAATTCATGGAAATCGGACATGAATGATCTTATTAAGGTATACCTTGAATTTGTATTCTTTTTTTGAACACCATAATACTGCAGCAGTTCTGAATGCACTTGCAGTAACTATTGCACAGCTGTATTTTTTTTTTTTAAGTTTGATACTAGGTATAGTTTTCATTACTCAAAGGGAATAGTTTAGTGTAGTGTCCTTTTCTCAGCAAAGATGATGGGATAATTGTGTTGATTTCTGGTTTGGCCTGTCCCTTGTGCTTTGGCAGTACACCTGTTGGAACATCATCTTCTATTTAATTGTGTTTTGACAAAAGAGTATCCTTCAAGTCATACCTCAGATGTGATCTGTGAGATTGTTTTCTGTTCGTTCAGCTGACTCTTTCAGAGTTTGGTATTTGAGTTTGTGTAGTTTGAATTTGGTTTACAGTATCTTTTTCGTGTTCTGTGTTTATAACTTCTTAATTTTCTTTACTTTCTGCAAAATGAAGCACCTTGCTTGGGGACCTCTGGGTTACATCGGGAGTGTGAGAAGGAATGTGAGAACTGTAGCTGTGTGGGCTCCTTGTTTCCCCATGTACTTGTGTCCCTTCCTTTGGTATTTAGCAGCTAATATATGCTCGATTTTATCTCTGTAAAAGGTTTCTGCACAGTAAGAGGCTGATAGCTGCTGCTTTGTTTATTCTCAAAAGCAAAAACCAGCAGAAGGGGGAGAAGGTCTTGGTACTGTTTAGGGGTTTATTTTGGTTGCTAAACCTTAAATACATTGCTTGGTGTTGTCTGGGACAGACTGATGCCAAATGAGTGCAAATACATAATTTAGTAGGCTTTTATTTATAGTTAATTACTGTTACATGGAGAGCTTTGCGTGTGATAGTTTATGTATCTACTTGCTAACTTTTCATAGGCTTATTAGCTTCATTAGTGTTTCTGTCCATGCATTACATCATTTTGCATTGGAGAGCCCTTGGTTGTCTTTCTCTTTGCTTCAATTTCAGGTATATATGCAATACATTGAATATTCTTGAGTGACTGAAATTGATGTTACACTGTGAACAGTATTTATTATGATGGGCTTTGATTCAGTAATAGATTAATAGGAATTCTGATTAGTGTGTAGTTGGAATTATAATATCTAATTTAAATCTAGATGTTCTGTTTCAATTTTAGTCAAAAAAATCTGCTGCTGCAGCTGATCTTCCTGCACGTCCTCTGCTAAGTAAACCCTCCTTTCTTCAAAATGTTAAAGTGCCTAAATCTATACTGAGGGATGCTGAAAGGATTCTGAGAGGAGTTCAAGACAGCAGAAAAGTTCTTGAAGAAAATTTGGAAGCTTACCTTTGTGCAAGAGATGGGGATGCTTTTGTCAGTGCCTTGACGACAGACAGGTTAGACCCTATCACTCAGTGCAGTGTGTGTGCTCACCTTTTACCACCTCTCTTTCATTTATTTTCATAGATTCAAAGAATGGTTCAGGTTGGAAAGGACCTCAAAGATAATCTATTTCTAATCCTCCTGCCATGAGCAGGGACACCCTTACTAGACCAGGTTGCTCAAGGCCCCATCCAGTCTGGCCTTGAACAGTTCCAGGGAGAGGGCATCCTCAACCTCCCTGGGCAGCCTGTTCCAGTGTCTCACAGTGTGAAGAATTTCCTCCTTACATCCACTCTAAACCTCCCTTCTTCCAGCTTAAAACCATTCCCCCTGTTCCTACTACTACAAGCCCTTGAAAACAGCCCTTCCCCAGCTTTCCTGTATTCCCCTTCAGCTACTGGAAGGTCACTATAAGATCTCCCCAGAGTCTCCTCTTCTCCAGGCTGAACAGTTCCAACTTTCTCAGCCTGTCCACATAAGAGAGGTGCTCCAGTCATCCTTGTGGCCCTCCTCTGGACATGTTACAACAGCTCAATATCTTTCCTGTGTTGGGAGCTCCAGAACTGGATGCATTACAGCAGATGGGGTCTCACAAGAGCAGAATAGAGGAGGATCACCTCCCTTGACCTTCTGGTCACACTTCTCTTGATGGCACCCCTTCCCTCCAGCGTGTCCACTACACCACACAGCTTGGTTGCATCGGCAGACTCGCTGAGGGGGCACTCAGTGTCATTGTCCGTATTGCTGACAAAGATGTTAAACAGCACTGTCCCCAGTACTGACCCTTGGGGGCTGCCACTCGTCACTGGCTCTCCATTTGGACTTTGAGCCGTTGACCACAACTCTCTGAGTGTGACCATCCAGCCAATTCATCTTCCAGCGAGCGGTCCATTCATCAAGTCCATATTTCTCCAGTTTTCTGACCAGGATGTTGTACAGGACAGTGTTAAACACTTGACATAATTCCAGGTAGATGAAGTCGGTTGCTCTTCCCTTGTTCGCTTGTGCTGTAACGCCATCATAAAAGGCCATACAATTGGTTAGGCATGATATGCCTCTGATGAAGCTGTGTTGGTTACCAGTCACCTGTGCATTGTAGAACTAGTCCAATTCCCCGCTGAAGGTATTTGTTGACACTCAGTAGCAATCAATAGATAACTTCAGTAAAGCATTTGACACAGTGTCACATAGCATCTTCACGGCCAAACTGAGGCAGTGTGGNTTCCACAGAAATATCAGCAAGAACTTCTTCCCAGTGAGGGTAATGGAGCATTGGAACAGGCTGCCCAGGAAGGCTGTGGAGTCTCCTTCTCTGGGCAAGTTCCAGACCCCCCGGATGTGTTCCTGTGCGACCTGGTCTAGGTGATCCTGCTGTCACAGGAGGATTGAACTAGATGATCTTTCGAGGTCCCTTCCAATCCCTAATGATTCTATGATTTTTAGTCTCACTAGTAAATGATGATCCTAACTCTTTACAAATATCCTTTCCAATTCAAACCATTCTATGATAATGAAAGTTTTTCTGTTAAAATACAACTTCATCACATGTTTCCCAAGGAAGGTACCTACCTGTTCTCTTCCTGTTAAGACTGATACTCAGGCATGATATCTGCTATCATGTTTCAGGGCGAGTAGTAATTTTTGTCATCTGCTTCATATGCTTTGAATTGGAATGTCTTTGTTGCCTCAGGTTTTGATCAGAATAGGGACTAACACATGGGTGCCACTTTCAGAGTTGTTAGTAATAATGACAGTACATGCAAACAGGGGTGAGGTTTGCAGGTCCCTTTGTATAAGAACAGATCAGGTTTGGAGCAATCTGCCTGGCTTTGCTTAGTGCCTTTGGGAGGTTGTAGGTTCCTGCCTTTGTGTTCTGGGCTTCTTTTTATAGTTTAGGTCACTGCTTTCCCAGGAACAAATCTGTGCCGTTTAAGAAGCAGTGATTTAAAATAGTCCTTTCTTCTATTTCAGAGATCTATTGGAAAAGATTCGTATCAGAAAGACTGTGGATGAGTGGATTAAGGCAATCAGTGCAGAAATCCAGGTACGGCTGAAAAGAATGAGTTGAGGTTTTTACATTATATTTTTCTAACTTATGTTGTTATTTCATGCCAATAGTTACACATAATTCAGTCACAACTTGAAAACATGAGGAAACTGCATATTATTACTAGTGTGCAGTGTGTGATAATAAAATATTTACCTCTAGTTTAAAACTCCAGTTACTTAAGGAAACTCACTGGTCACAGTTGCTGGCTAATATGAAAAACAGGCTGTTTCTCAGAGCTTCAGTGTTATCCACAGACTCTTCTGATAGCCTTGAAGATAAAATCTCCCTTTTATTGCATTTATGTTTTATCTTTAGGCTGAAATGGCAAGAAATGATTTGGAACAAGTGAAATATGATCAGAAGGTTCCGTGGATTAAGAGAGCCCAAAAAATCAAGGCTGTGAAGACCAATAAAGAAATTAAAGTGAAAACTCAAAAGCTCCAAGGATGCTCAACAAAGCAGCCTTTATCTGCAGCTAAGCCATTGCAAGACCAAGTTGAAGATAACACACGCAAACAGAGATACAGAACCTACTTTTCTTCTGAAAGTTTGCAGAGGAAAGAACAAAGGGCACATGTGAGTTCACTAGTAGTTGGTTGGAGTTTTTTGGTAATGACTGATGTTCTTTAGATTGCAGGATTCATAAAATAAATGGTTTGTATGTGTAACTGTCATAATTTAAAATGAAAGTGATCATGTTATCATGTTAATTTCTGTCCTGTCTTTTCCATCCTTTTTTCATGGTGCTATAGAAGCCTAAGACAAGTATGTATAGAATTCACTGTTATCAGTTTGTCTTACCTAGCACCTGCTGTTTTACTCAGCTCTACATAAACTGCTTGTATGTATTTCTGTATGAAAGTTTTCGTGTGTGCTTGCAGATTATACTGAGTGTTGCAAAGCTTTTCACTGTTTTTTCGTTTAGACTTCTGCAGTGCTACTGATGTGTTTGTTTTTCGTTTGATGCCTGACAGGGACATGCAACTGGAAGTGCAGTGGTACAAAATGAAGACTATCTGTGCCAAATTTATGGGAAACCAATTTACCAGGGCCATCGCAGCACACTTAAAAAAGCCCCATATCTCAGATTCAACTCTCCCTCTCCCAAATCTAAAGTTCCAAGACCCAAGGTGATCGAGTGTGTTAGAGGTGAGTAATTCATTCATGCAAATGGGGTGGTTTCTTCCCAGTTTTTCTATTAGGAATTCCTTGTATAAATAAAGTTATTTAAGGTAGTTCACCTGCTGTTAAAGTTAAGGAACTGCAGCAGGTCTCCTGGAGAGGTGTTTCATAGCCGAGGCTTGCCAGTGTTTAAGAGGCATTTGAAAAACGCCCTTAATAACATGCTTTAAGTTTTGGTTACGCAGTTGGACTAAAGGATTGTAGAAGGTCCCTTCCAACTGAAATATGCTATTTTAAAAGATGCTCTTTTCAAACCCAAAAACTGTGCTTAGTGTGTATCATACTTAGATTATGAAAATTCTCAAAAAAATATGTATTGTACAGACCCATGAATATAGATTTATTATTGCTGTAGTCTTCAACAGCTGAATTGCCAGAAGGAGATGACAAAAGCACCCAAAAGCTGAGTGCATTTAAAACCTACCTCTGCTTTTGATAAAGGTTACTGAGAGATGTCTTCTCCATGTCAGGTTTACCCAGTCATGTCTTTCAGATGATTGATTCATTCAGAGTTAAAAATTCTACAGAGATTTTAAAAATTAAGGCAGCACTTATGATACATTAATTGAAGTATGGAAATGTAAATTTATGGTTGCGAACATGATGTCTGTTAACTTTAAAATATTGAAAGTCACGTTAATCAGAAGCATCAATTAAGTTCATTGAATGTACGTAACTTTTGTTAGGCAAGTCAGGATGAAAATCAGAGTTGGTCTCCTTGTACTAGCTTGTTAAGCTTAATTAATTGACTGCTAAAGGTTATTAATTGATAAATAATGCCTTTAATTAGTTTTGTAGGTAAAGTGTTAGGATCAGAAGATTTTAATTCTCAAACCTATTAAATGTGTAAAATTAATTTAAAAAGTGAAACTATATGATACCTGACGTAAGTAAGTGTAGATAAACTTTCTCAAGCTAGTGTAATGTTTTAACTGTGAAATAAACTGGATCCAATTATCTTTTAAAAACTTAACTGATTCGTAATGCAGAAACTAAGATTGACCTTTAACTGATATGTCAGATAAAAATAATGTGTGTCATCTCACAGCAGGAGAGAGCAATCAAATGAAATGATAAAAGATAATGAGAAAGTGGGTTAAGTGTATGAGTCAGGTAAAGTGATACTGGGCACCATCCAGTTAATAGGATCAGCATCAATGGAAAAATGTTGGTTGGCTTCCCTCTATGCTTGTTGCACTTCAGCTGTTGTTACCCATGCAGGGAAAATATGCTTGATGCAATCTTACCTGTCATGTTTAAAAAAATGGTGTCCAGGTTTTTATTATCACAGTCACCACATTGTAATCTGTATGAAATCTGAGATGAACAGCAGAAGGCAATGACTTCATGAGTCCATGGTTTTAAGTCATTAAACTGTATGGTGTAAAATACACACATATGTGTCTTTGAAGATGAGCACAGCTGGGTTTTGGGTTTTGGTTGGGGTGTTTTTTGACGTTATGATGTACAGCTGCAGTAGCAAAGCCTCAAAATAGTACAAGAATCTGTTGCTAAGCTTAGCATAGTCTTCCTGCCATTTCCTGGCACTTTTCTTACCTGTGCTCTGAGTTCTGTGATCCATGAAGAAGTGTTATTTGTAGGCAGTATTTGCAATTCTCTTAAGTCTCCTGGAAAGTGTGGATTATGATCTTGTTAAAAATCTAGAAGGCTTCTCAAAATTCACTTTATTTTTCAAAAGGTGAGAGCTTTATATCTGAAAACTGCTAGTTGTGTTGCCTGGGTATTTTATTTGACCCCTCTTGAAACACTTCTTTATTTTTGTGGAGAAATGCTGGTATACTCATTTGAAGGAGCAGCATGAAATACCACTCATGACTACTGGCTATGCTGCAGACTTATAATTTGGAGAATTCTGTAGAGATGCCTTTTGAATAAAATGTGTGCTAGTAAGCACTTAGTGCAGCAATAACAGTGATACAGTGACCACTAAGATTTGGATTAAGAACAGATGCTTCTTTAAAAATATTTAATCAGCAGTTCTGCCTTGACTGAGTCCTAAATGATATTTTTCTTCTGTATTTATTGGCCTCTAGTCCTTTATAGAAGGTCACAACCTTTATAGGGAGGCCAATTTCATCATTCCAGAATCAATACATAGTAAAGAGGCAGAAAAAGTGCCCCCCTTGATTGAATTATAATAAGTGGGTCATTTGGACATTTGATACAACCGGTTTTCTACAGGTGCTGTATTCAATTCAGTAGTGTCAGTAAAGGTACAGAGTGTGTATGGTTGTAATAAGCTGCTCCTGTGCTTCAGCTTGTTTTCTGTTGGAGACACTGAAATGATAGAGAAAACTGTGTGCTGGATCCATGGTGCATTCAATCTTCCAGAGCTCCTGCGTGTGACAAATCCAGTTTAAAAGCTATTTGCTTGAAAACAGAATGAACTCTGGATAGCCTTTACCCAGAGTGATTCTCTTCCAAGTCATTAAGTCATATTACAGCAGCACAGCAATATGTGCTTTGCAATAATAAAGCCGCCATAAAATTTCTTTCTCAACTCCTCATCGAGCTGTAGTTACAGAAAGTTGTGGTTTTGTCTTTGTCTTGACAGTAAATAGAATAAGACAGCCTCTTGTGCCCTTATCTTAGGGAAAAAGGAAAAATACATAAGTTTTTTAGCATGTCACTTAAAAAGTAGGCCCCAATTCATATATTTGCAGGTTGTAAAGGCTTTAGGTTGAGCTCAGCCTTTGTTCGGTACTGGCATTCCTTGTCTTTGTGACTGTTCTTATAAGACAGTTGGCCAAATTGCTTAATTTTTGTGCTTTTCTACATCTTGCCAATAAAACTGAGAAGTAATACTCATGTATTTCACATGGGTCTTGTGAAGACAAAATAGTTCAGTGCTTCTGAGGGCTCCTATTCTGCAAGATGCTGTTATGGCATGCAAGTATAAATAATGAAATTAGAAACAGGTCTGTACTCCTCTCCAGCAGGAGTGTAAATAAAATGAAACAAAATTGAGCACTTTAAAACACCAAGTTCTTAAACAGAATGAAATCTTGATCACATTAGACCAGGGTAGTTCTTCAGGGATCAACACCCACAGATTTCCTTTCTGGCCTTGAGATCCTTGAGGTACCAGGTGATAAAAGCTTCAAAAATTGTTGGGACTCATTGGCCTTGGGTTTGATTGGCTGGAAAATCCAGACATATTAAATGACTCGTCTTTGTTAGAGTGTCCACTAAGCTTGTTTTAAATTAGTGTTAGAATAAGGATGTTTATTTAAGGCTGAAATGGCCATCTGGAGAGTCTCTTTTCAGTTGCTTTATAACTCTCTTGACCATTTTCTTTACAAATAAACTGCGGTGACTAACACTTGGGTCCTTATGGGCAGTTAGGGGAAAAAAAAATCCTACTAACGCTTTTGTTAGTAAGAGAGCATCTCTGTAAAAAAAGGTTGGAGTTGTTTTCTTGCATAATTTGAACTGATAAAGACATGTAAACCACTAGGTTTTTTAAAGCAAAGTTTAATTAACTGTCTCATTTCTGACCAGTGCAAATAAACGTTTTCAGGGGGAAATGAAAAGTTGAAAGCAATTAAAATGAGGTGCTGCATGTATGTGGTACTTAATCATTCTTACTGCGAGAACCTTGTTTTTACAAGTTGGTCGTATTGGAGATATGCTGCCAGTTTCTGCTTTCACTCAAAAGTTCAAGGCCAGGGAGACCGTTAGATCGTGTGCTGTGACCTCTTCTAAATCACAAGTCAATGAACTGTATCTATTTATGTTACTGAGTTCAGAGTGATTTGTCTTTGACTAAAACCTATTTTTTCTGGCTACCATGAGCTTTGCAGAAAGGCACATGACCATCGTTTCAAGACGTCTGAAATTCAGTCTTTGGTTAATTCTCATAGCCTTATATCTTATGGTTACAAAGGAAATGGGACACTGCCAATTTAGTGTGGGGATTTCTAGTGAGGTTTTGGCTACTTCAGTTTCCAGATGATGTTCCATTAAAAAATTAATAAGGTATTTTAATGTCCAATCTGACATTTACAGAGATACAGTAGTATTATTGTATATGGAAGTTCTCTCACTGTCTCCCCTTCAGACATCTGAAGATTACTTTTATCCCATTGACCACAGCACTGCACTGTTTATTTCATTGCATTGCTTATCCAATAGGATGTAAAGCTTTCTCAGAGACATTTCTTTCTGACCTGTATTTTCACGCTGAGGAGCTACGACTTGCCATTCTTGTTTTCTAGGCTTGCAACCCATAATTTGTGTGGACAAAAACCCACTTCTTGCTTGGTCTGCGTTTGTTAATAGACATCAATAATGTGACTTGAATTCCTAAATTTTCTAATAGTTTGCTTGTATTCTTGAGTTAGTTGGGAAGCTATTAAATTAGGAAGCTGTTGGCTTCATCTTGAATGTTTTGTTCAGTTTTGGGCGCCACAGTACAAGGACATTAATATACTGGAGCTGTTGCAGAGGAGTATGTCCAGACCAGGGCAACAAGGCTAGTGAAGGGCCTGAGGACAGGTCTTACGAGGAGCACCTTGAAGGAACTGGGGTTGTTTATTCTGAAGAAAAGGAGGCTGAGGAGAGACCTTACTGCTCTTTACAACTACTTGAAAGGAGGTTGTAGAGGGGTGGGAATTGGTCTCTTCTCCCAAGCCACTAGTGATAGGACAAGAGAAAACTGCCTCAAGCTGTGCCAGGGGACATTTGTATTGGACTTCCTTAAAAATTTCTTCTATGACAGAGTAGTCAGGGGTTGGAACAGCCTGCCCAGGGAGGGGGTGAAGCCACTATCCCTGGAGGTGTTTAAAAAACAGGTACATGTGGCCGTGAGGGACAGGGTTTAGTGAGCCTGGAGACTTTGGTTGAAGGTTTGACTTGATGATCTTGGAGGTCTCTTCCCAACCTTAATGATTCTATGACTCTATGAAATGTGAGCAGAGCTAAAAAGCTTTTGTTGCCATTGTTCTTGTTAGCTGGCCGATCATAGAGGAATAACAATGATTAGAAACAACAGAGGAGTAATATGTCTTTCAGCTGAAGTTGGTTACCCTCTTGTTCTCCCCAGGTTTATTTTCCTAACACCTACAAAATAGCAGTAAAAACACTTGTGCTTGATTAATGATTATTGACTCCTTATTGGGGATAGTTCTGGCAGGTTTTATCAATTTCAAGTTAATAAATTCCTTTATAATATCCATTGTTTGCAAAGGGTATAGATTGAATAGGACCTTGCATAGTGAGAAAAGCAGCCTTGCAATAGTTGTTCCACTGTGTTCTTTGCTTAGGCATTGTTGCAAACAAATCACTTCAGAGGAGCTATTTAACACTAAATTGTCAAAATAAGACCAAGAAATCAGAGCTTCCTTGATGTTGCAAGTCAAGAATCATGGGTATTGGTTATGGCTCTATTTTACAGTAGCAGGGAGTTGTTAAACCAGGAGTTTGTAGGTTGTTCCTGTTCCCTTAAGTACCTGTCAGCCTTGTGGCTGGAGACAAATTCTGTGTTTAGAAAATGAAGGCAGTTAATTAGATTAACAGCAGATGAAAATTTGGCTGAGTTCTGCATCCTGCTGATTTTTTTTTTTATGTCAGGCTTTCATGGTTTTCTAATGCTGTATTCAAACCTAAGTGATTTCTTCTTAGCTGCTAAATGACATGTTTTATTTCAACCTACTACCATCCTTGTGTCCTTTTCTTTATATTTCTGTGCTTTTGTTAGGTTCAGATGCTCAAAAATGGTAATTTTAATTCCTTCATTGCTGTTATAACTGTGACAACTAACTTAGCATTTTCTTGTCTTTCTCTCTCATTCCCACTGCAAAAATGTGTAATTGTTTCAGAAGAATGACTTAAATAAGCAGGGTGTGTGTGATGTGCTGTGTTTGTACTTGGGTTGGTGACACATTTTTATCTTCTCCTGTTTCAGGAACAAACGTGAAGTCAGCAAAAACTCAGACTTGTTCTCACACTCAAAATGTAGTAACCAGCCCTAGAAAACAGCCCCCTTTGTGTGTTCCTGCCCAAGAAAATCAGTATTTTTTTAGTCCAAGTCAAGATGCACCTGCTGCCTGTGGTCCTCTGGAAGGTCACCTAATTCCAATGGCTATTCCACTAGGTAGGAGCAAATACAATAATACTGAGGTTTAATTACTGCCACTACATGAAAATACAACTGAATATCTTAAGTGATGGTTTGTCCTGGCCCATGAGATTGGCAGCTGCTCTTCCCATGAGAGATCTGTATGGGAAATAGTTACATGTTCTGTTTCTCCTCGTTCTTTGTGCTGGATGTCTGGCAGCACCCTGACAGAACAATTATTTGCTTAGCTGTACGTAGCTTCCTTTTTATACTTTGAATTTCTAGGGTTCTTTTTCTGGTTTTGGATTTGGTATCCAGGTAAGGATGAACTGACACACGGACCCCCGGATTCAACATCTGCAGTGTCTTCAGCCCATTTCTAGGGTTCTTTTTCTGGTTTTGAATTTGGTATCCAGGTAAGGACAAACTGACACGTGGACCCTCGGATTCAACATCTACAGTGTCTTCAGCCCAACCATTTCATTAGGATCATGCCAGACACTGAATTTGTTGTCATGGCTTCTGTGGTTTTGGACCTTCAATAGAATCTTTATATGGGCCTTGTTTCATGTAGGGTTATTACTGCATTGGCTTTTAGAAAGGCTATTTTTTAAAGGGTGTCTCAAACGTGTGGGCTACTTTTCTAAGTGTAACAGAATAGGAGTGGGGGAAGCAGGAAATGCTATTTCTGAATTGAGTTATTCTTGATTTCAGCAGTAGGTGTCGCCATAGTCAAGAAAAGAGAGTTTTTTTCTAGTGACAGTGCTAAGTTTCCAGCGTTTGCGGGAAGAGCTCTAAAACTACATGGTGATCACTATACTTCAGTTAGTACTAATAGAATAGTTTTTAATTGGTCTGTAATTGCACCTGAGATTTCTGTCTCATGTGAAACACAGGAAACAGGATGTAATTTTAATTACTTTCTGAATTTGATGACTTTGGAGATTATGTATAAATCTGTAATTATTTTTTTTTAATTGTCCTTAGGTCAAACCCAAATTAGCAACACCTCGCTGCAGCCTGTTGGAATAGTTGTAGGGAAACTGCACCCCGTTACAGTTACAACCTCTGTTCCTCAAGTGCCACCAAAGACACCAGTTGAGATAAAAAGACCAAATGTAGCTGTAATAGAGATGAGATCAGAGAAAAAGGATCCACCACAACTATCTGTGCAGGTACGTATCAAAAGTGATGAGCATTCATTTTTTAATACGTGGTAACTAAAGACAGTCTCATCCATCCATCAGTAATTTCCCTTGTAATTTCGTAATTTCCCTTTCAGTAAGTGTTAGAAACACGCAGAATGGAGAGAGCAAGGACTTACCATGCCATGCTATTGCTTGTATTCAGATTTTATCAATTATCTTTGTTATCCAACCAAAATATACAAGTATTTCTTCTATCACTCATCCAGGATATTTGCGGAATAGTTCTGTGCCATGTTTTCATACTTTTATTTGTCTTTCTAAATGAGTTTTTTTTTGATCCAGAGCAAACTTGGAATAAGTACATATTAATACAAATGTCACTGTTCTTGGATTGAATGCTTTAGCCTTTAAGATTTCTGTTTCAAATGTAGTAGTCAATGCAAAGATTTCACTCCTGATTAATCATCCTTTGCTGCCCTTACCTAGTGGGTGGGTTTGATGGGGTTTTTTTGAGTTTTCCACATGAGTCTGTTGTCAGGAAGTTGAAGGTTTCTTATATGTTCATCATTTTGGAGTCAAATTGTTGAGAATACACACACTCCTACACACACCTTTCTGATAGCAATGATTCATGGAAATCAAAGTTAAATACGGGTAGTATAGTATGTAGTTTGTTCCCTTAATCTATTCCACCCACATGCATTTTGCTGTTACTTCACCCAATTCATAAGTATTAAAGGTGATTTCCCCCCACACACACTCCTGTATTTTACTGCAAGTGTATGCCTCTGTATAAACAGTTCAGGAAAACTCACCTTTTGTCACATGCAAGAAAAAGTGTCAGTGAATTAGCGAACAGGAGGTACTTCAAGAAGAGAGCTCATTACTTCTACAATATTTCAGTATTCAGAACCAAATAATGATCAGATCTAGGTAGGAGAAAAAGAAGTCACTGAAGATTGTAGCAAGAGGAAGAGAAAATACAAAAAGTTCAGTGATAATACCTGAGCTAATACATAGATTTTCATTTTGCTGTTGTAGGTGTTACCAAATGTAGATATCAACAGTGTTTCGAGTGACAGTGTGAGTGCAGACCATGTTCTTCCAACCTCTGAACCTGCACTTCCTCCTGTTGCTGCTGTAATACAGGTATTGATTGTCTAAATGTATGTGAATTCACATTAGTTAAAGCAGAACATGTTAAAATATTACGAAGTTTTCTCTACCTAAAACAGAACAATGAGATATGAGACAGTTCCAGGAAAAAATGGAGTGATTTTGCTGAAGAATTTATAGTATGAGGTATTTGTATAAGAAAATGAAAAATTGCAGTACGAAGCTCTATTCTTCCAAGACTAAATAGTCACCATAGCAAAACTCTAAGAAAAACAGTGTTTCTTTGCTTTCATAAGAGTTGTAATCCCTTGTTGGCCCATGTCTGTTGTATTTATACTGGCTTCAGTGCTCTGGCATGAAGACTGAGGGTGTTCTTCATTCCTCTGTCTACCTTCTGGCTGTACTTGAGTGGTTAGTAGCCTGTGAGCCTAGAGTGTTCACTGGTAGCCTGTTGTGTGTGGAGCTGGCCAGTGTACTCCATTCCTTTTCCATATAACTTTTCAGAAGTGTTTTTAATCTAATCTCAGCAGTAATGAGTTACAGGTATTACCCTAGTACTTTGATGTAGATTCCATTACATTTGGTTAACAGCAGGTTTTAGTTGTCAGCACACAAGAAAAACTTCTAGCAATCTCTCTTTATGCTCTGCAGAGAAATTTCTCCTAACTTTTAAGGCAGGCAAAGCCTTTTTTCCTGGATTCAAGCTATCAACAGTGAGAGGTGCTTGAGTTGCATTCTTGTCATGAAGTTGTTCAGCTAATGTGTTTTTCCCCCACAATATGAAATACCTACCAATTTCAATCTGACTTTAACAGACTCCACAAGATAGGCATAATGAGGATGAAGATACAAACTTTCCAGGAACCAGTTTCATCAGTGCTGCTGATGTCATGCAGGTAACTATATTTCAGAGGTGTCTTTTCCTTGTAAACAGTTTGATATTTGTTTTCTGTTTCTGTCATAAATGAAAACACAATGTAGAAAACTGATTTACTTGCCAGTGTAAAAATCTACATTGTGGGCAATACTGAACTGCTTTAACTGCATTTAACAATGTCATGAACACTAATATAAATGACTGTGTCTTGGTAAGTGAAAGAACTTTGAAGCGCTATAATAAAAAACTAAATTTAGCTTTTATTTGGACGTGTTAGAAGCCACTACAAAGAAATGTAGTTCTCTAAAATCAGTGATTGTGGTACTTAGTTTTCACAATTTCAGGCTCTTAAGGTAATGCACATATAAGATGCTGGTAGAGATAATAATAGGACTTGTAGGTTGGTGAAGGGTCTGGAGAACAAACCTCGTAAAAAGTGACTGAGGAAGCTGGAGCTCATTAGTCTGAAGAAACGGAGGCTGACGGGAGACCTTATTGCTGTCTTACAGGTACTGAAAGCAGGGTGGAGAGAGCTGGGACTTGGTCTCTTTTCACAAGGAGCAAATGAGAGGGCAAGAGGAAACGGCCTCAAATTGCACCAGGGAAAATTTCAGTTGGCCCTGAGGAGAAACTTCTTCCTGGAAAGGGTCCTCAAGCCTTAGAATAGGCTGCCCAGGGAGGGAGTTGAATCACCATCCCTGGCTGTGTTTCACAGTCCTGGACATCTGGAGCTTAGGGACAGGGTTTAGCGGTGGGACAGATGGTTGGACTTGATCTTGAAGATCTTTTTCAACCTAAATGATTCTAAGATTCTATAATTTGAAACTGTGAAGGTTTGTTCTTAGGCTTCTTGTATAGAAAATTTCAGTACAGAGCAATTTGCCTGTGCTATAGAGCTCCTAAAATACCTTTGTCATTTCAGTGAAGTGTTCTGTCATTTCCAAGCAGTGCACATGAGCATGTGCTTACAGCAGGTACTACTCATCTCTTGGATCCCATCAAGATTGTTTTGCTGTATGCCTTCTGAGTGTGTCTCTGAACACTTAATGACATTGTTTCTGGATTATGATAACATGGGTTTGCTTGAAATATTCTTTTACAGTTTAATTGTTTGAGGTAGTAAGTCGGTTTTATTTTAGATAGCTGACCCCTTGCTGGTCAGACAGTCACTCAAGGTTGGTGAACCAGCTTGTATTTCACCCAAATATGAACACTTTGTTATTCTTTTAGTTACTAATAATATTGACAACCTAAAGGTCAGCATGGTAGACTTATTTTTTAAATTGTCATTGAATATTAACAGCTAATTAAAACAGACCTGAAGGGGTGCTTTACCTATCCAAAGTGGGAAAATGCCCTATTCGTTTTTAGTTTCAAAATTATCTGATGTATTAGAGGGGAGGAGTGAAATATTTTTGGACAACTTTCTTCTGTTTGCACAAGAAAGCTTTGTTTTATAAAAATAAATACAAAAGCTATTTAAGAGATCAGTTTATGAACTAACGAAAAAAAATGCTGCAGTGTTAAATTTTTTATATGTGAATAATAGTTATTAATCTCTTTTTGTTTTTCTCCAGGATTGCTTTTATCTCTTTACTTTTGGCCAAGGGTTATATTTTAACCACAATACCAAAAATTGTTCCAAGTGAAACATGTGTTTGGCCTATGACCACACAGACAATGGTCTTAAAAATGTGCAAGGCAAACACAAGGGGAAAGCATAAAATCAAGCTCTGGAATATCAGGGGTATTTGAGACATCAAAAGAGAGCAAAGTTACTGTTAGAAAAGAGGCTTCAGATTAATGAAAAAATGTGCATAAAATGCTGTACGGGAAAATAGCTTATTGTTGTCTTCCCCATACCCCCATCTTATGAAAACGTACTCTGTTAGAGCTGAAGAGGAAAAGTATTTGTGAAATACCCTTTCTTTTTTTTTTTTCCCTTTCTTTTTCTTTCCTTTTCTCCAGATTTCTTTTTCTTTTCAAGAAGGTTTCAGGACTCATCCCAGGCCTTTCTTTTCTTTAGGATTTGTTTTGCCTTTTCTGCTAGGAGATACTTAGGAAGTGAAATGCTAGTATTGTTACCAACAGTGATAAGGATGCCACAGCTGCCCTCTCCCAGCTCCCAACCAGGGATGAGGTTCAGTGTGTACATGAGTGACTGTGCAAATTAGCACTCAAACAAATAATGATTAGTGCTCCGGTTCCTGATCCTCTTGTTCCCCTCAATAGTGGTTGAGAATTGAGGTCTGAGACAGGACCACAGAATGATTCTGGTTCAGAAGGAGCTTTTCAGGCTCATCTGGTCCAACCCTTCTGCGTCAAGGAGGGATATCCTCAACTGGAGCAGATTGTTCAGAGCTCTATCCAACCTGACCTGAAATAGTTCCAGGATGGGGCTTTTCCCACCTCTCTGGGCAACCTAGGCCAGTGTTTTATCACCCTTAGTGTCTGAATCTCCCTTCTTTTAGTTTAAAACCATTACCCCATGTCCTGTCACAACAGCCCCTCATTAAAAAGTCTGTTCCACTCTTTCTTATAAGCCCACTTTAAGCCCTGAAAGGCTGCACTATGGTCTCCCTGGAACCTTCTCCAGGCTGAACACTGGAACACATAGAATGAAGGCTTGGAAGCATTTTTCAGTCCTTCAGCCAATTTACTAAGCTTTAAGATTAGAGTCGCTTTCTGCTGTCTCTGTACATCCTTGTACTTGCTTCTCAGAATCTTTGCTTCTATTTTGAATTACCACTACAAAATATAACCTGCAATGATGAGAGTAAACATATTTTCCTCCACTCTTGTTTCCCATAGATGCTCTGAGGGCAGTGATTTATTGTTTTTAAAGGTAACACTTCAGAGAAAAGAGCACTGGTGATGCCTACAGTGCTGCAGCCTGACCTTGCTTGAGAAAATGACTTTAGAAACCTGTCGAAGAAATCTATGACTAAATTTTGCATGACTTTAATAAAAGCCTGTGCATATACACATTGGGTAATGGAACAGAGTCAATCTGTACCACCTAATAATAATTTCAAACACACTTTTTTTAATTATCCAAAAGTAATTTGGGAAATAAAATTCTGACCTGTTACTTTAAAATAAAGTGCAGTGATTAACATTCCAATCAGATCTGAAAGACTTTCTAATTTATGCCATATTTTGATTGAGAGTCATGATAGATATTTTCAACAGTCTCCAGGGAGGTAAAATGCAGAATTGAGTACAGATTATTCAGGATTGGGCTACAAGATCATGTATGTGTGAGTTCAATCTGTAGAATTAAATACTTCTCTTTTTTTTTTTTTTATCTTAATTTGAGCAGAAATAATACATTATCCCTAAACGAATAGAATTTTCACTTGGATTTATTAATTATGAAATACAAAATATTTTTGTACATAGCTTAGAAATACAGGAGAACTGTAGAAGTTTGTCAGAAGCTAGTAAATATGCATAAGATTTATTGTATGGACCAAGTTTATTTAATCCAGATGTTTGTAGTTTGCATACTTTCAGAAGAGATTATATTAAATAGGCAACATCAAAGAAAATTTATGGAGCAATGCAGTCAGAAGAAAATTCATAATGAAACACTGGACAAAGACATCTTTACATTTGCTGTCAGGATGAATTATGGTTCTGAATACATAGATCCTAACAGAATGAGCTGCTTAGCAGCTTCCAAGACACCCAGGGCCATTTTCTGAGTTTAACTTCACTGTCTTAGTTCTGTGTCTAAAATGGTTTAGAGATCTTTGTCACCTAGATACTTCAGTTTGCCTCGTTTGTAAGTTAGACATTTTCTGTGAAAAATTCTGATGATTTCAATATCCAGAAAGATCCCATTTCCCAATAGCTATTTTTGTAACACCCATCTGACTTCTTGTTTTTAAAGTATTGTAAGGTAGGAGAGAGGTTTTAATGCTGGGAGAAAGAGACAGGAAATATTACTACTTTGTTTCCCCCCCCCCTTTCTCTGTTCTTTCTGGTTGTAGTGATTTGTCCTTTTCTTCATAAAAAATATATAGTGTTTTTTACTTTATGGGTTAAAACTAAATTTAATTTATATAGAGGAATACTTTATTCGCCTTTCACTGTGTTGGAGATGAATCTTAGTAAATGTAGATTTATAGTGAGCACTTTATACACATCACATTCTTCTCACTGGTAATTTAGGACTCAGTCCTTCATCTCTTGCTAGCATGCCAAATTTTCATCTTAGAGAATCATATTACTATTAGAGACATTTGTTTTTAATATTAAGAGTGAAGGATGCAGCTTCTCATCCACCACAAGACATTTCTAAAGTGTTACGTTATGAGATGATGGGATGGTGGCTGCTTTGGGGAACTTGGGTGTTCTTGGGGGGAAAAGGAGGGTAACATCTTTGGAAACAGCCGAACATTTTATCATACACGGAGTAATTTCCATAACTTCTTAAGAAATAGCACAGTAAGGTTAAATTTCAAGTGTCTGTGAAGATCTTGTGAATTGATTACCCAGAAGTACCTTTTAACTTCAGGCAACTCAAGTTAATGAGAGTGTAAAAATACATTTAACATAGACATAAACTATTAATGTCTGCTCTTCAGTGCCGGTGACTTGAGGCTTTTGATGGCCTACATGCTTGTTAACCTTTGGGAAGGTATCTTTTCAGACAGGAGACTTTAAAGAAAAGGTTTTGCTTCTGAAAAAAACACAACCAACCCAAGCCTTAGCTCAAAAAACATTATCCAACAAGTAACTGTAGAAAGTTTCCTATACTTTTTTTTCGCCTCAAGGAAGAGCACTCCTGGAGTATCTATTAAAGAAACCTGACTTGTGTCACAAGTCAATTTCTCAAGTATTAGCATTACTGTTGGCTCCCTGCCCTGTGCAGCGCAGGCAGGAAACATGAGCCAAATCATGTTTTACTTAGCAGTTGCTATAGCTTTATACCTCTACAGATTTATGATTTGCTAAGTTTAGAATTGCATCAATTAACTACTACAGACTAAGAGGGGAGAGTGTGGTTTGTGTGCTGTGACACATCTACAAATGTTTCTTGAAGGAGAAAAATCTGTTGGTTACCTCAATGACGTTGCCTTCCAGAAACGCACCCTAATGTAATTTACCACTTATTTATTAGGATCAGGAAGAGGAGAGGGATGAAATTCCAGATTTCTTTGAGCCTCTTCTGGAACTAAATGGACAGTTTAAAGTTGCCTCGCCAAAATACAATGGTCCTTTGTTTCCTCCTGTGGCTTCTACTCCTCAGCAACCTTCTGATGTTTTGGATGAACTGATTCAAAGAAAGGAAACTATAGAAAACAAGCTGATAAACTGGTGAGTTGCAAGGCATCAAAGTGGTGAGAGAATATATGTGGAAGAAGGAATGACTCCATAGGGATACCTTCCTTTTCTCCTTCCTTTCTCCCTTTCCTTTTGAGGTGCCTTGCATTTTATATCAGGAGCCTTCTTTTGTGTAATTCTAGGAGGCTTTGTGTTTACTGATGGTTAAATGGGTTTTATTCTGCTAGGGTGGAACAAGAAATAATGGCCAAAATTATCAGTGGGATGTGCCCAGATCAGAAAGAAACAGTGCCCAGTGTTAGCATCTCTGAGAGTGAAGAAGATGAGACTGTAACCTCCGACATAGGTAAGTAGGAGCTACTGTTCTCAGCTGATGGGTTCTCACTAATTTTGCCTAATTGTAGTGGTCTATGAAGGTAGCTGTCGCTGAAGAGCAGAACCAATGAAGCTATGAAATGTAACATCACAGGCTTTTTTTTATGTGAGACAGAGAAAGTGTTATAAGGCAATTATCGAAATAAGAACACGTAAAACACACTACTGTACAAACCAGCTTCTCTTATCAGCCACCTAAATCAGATTTGGCATTTTGCTTGTAGTGTTTGTTTGCCTTTCTTTTGGTAACAAATGTGTCATAAATTACCTCCCTTTCAAATGTGTGGGAATGGGAGGCTCATGCATTTCTCCTGTGATGTCACTGCCCCATGCTGCTGCCTTCTTTTAGGATCCCACATTGCTTCGTTACTGTCATTTCCTTATCTGTAAAATAAAATGATCACTCTCTGCAAGGGAATGCTTAAAAGTTCATGGAGAATAAGATGAGTGGTTATAGGATAGCACATGCATTTTTAGAAGTAAAACCTGGATATGTACTTTATACTTCTTTATTTTCAGTTGAAGTTGCAGGTGGTGGAGGATTGCAACTCTTTATCAATGCTGGTGTGCCTGTGGACTCAGAGCTGATAAACCATTTTGTAAATGAAGCTCTCAGTGAAACAATTGAGACCATGTTGGGGAACAAGCAGGCTCAGGAAGCAGCTCCTGCCACAAACATTCATCCACAGACAATGATTACAGCTGTAAGAATCAGTTTTCTTTAAGCTTTCCTACTGAAGGTTTAAGGGATAATTTCTTTGTGCTATGACAGTTCAATTGTGTGCAAGACAAAGGTGGTGGAAAAAGACTGATGAACTCGGTGTGCAAAGAATCACAGAATATTAGGGATTGGAAGGGACCTTTAAAGACCATGCAATCCAATCCCCCTGCCAGAAGAGGATCACCTAGATCCAGTTGCACAGGAACAGTCCAGGCAGGCTTTAAACATCTCCAGAGAAGGAGATTCCACAACTTCCCTGGGCAGACCCTTCCAGTGTTCTATCACCCTCACCAGGAAGAAGTTTCTTCTCATATTTATGTGGAATCTCCTATGTTCCAGCTGATACCTGCTGCCCCTTGTCCTGTCATTGGATGCCACTGAGAAGAGCCTGGTTATTTCCTCCTGACACCCTCCCTTTCCATATTTATCAACATTAGTGAAGCCACCCCTCAGTCTCCTTTATTCCAACCATAGAATTGTTCAGGCTGGAAGGGACCTCAGAGATCGTCCAATCCTATCTCCCTGTCATGAGCAAGGACATCTCTTACAAGACCAGGATGTCCAGAGCCCCATCCAACCTGGCCTTGAACATTTCCAGGAATGGAGCAGCCACAGCCTTCCTGATCAACCTGTTCCAGTGTCTAAGCACTCTCACAGGGAGGAATTCATTCCTAAAATCTAATCTAAATCTTCCCTCTTTCAGGCATCTTGAAACCAGTGCCCCTTTCCTATCACATGGTTTGCATTTTCTGCTTGTGCTACATGCCATGTACTATATCTGTTTACTTTAATATTAGTTAAGTACAAAATTGATTTCAGAGGGAAAGATACGGTACATAATTTTATGTTGTCAGAAGACAGCTCGTGTTATTTTCAACAGAAATAGCCATGCTACTTTCTTGCAAAGGAATTAAATATGAAGAAACTTATTTCTTCATGCAAGAAGAAATAGAAGCTGACAGTGATGTTATTTTTGGGCTTGCAGCTATTCTTTTAATAGCTCTAAAAATGAATATTAATTCTTTCGAAGTTTTGAGCTCAGTAGTTTTCCCTGAATGAATGATTAGAAGAGCTTCCTGTAATGCAGGATAATTTTCTCTGCTCCCTTTGATAATCAAATGACAGCTGGCACTTATTTTGATGACAACATGGCTCTGCTACACTATGGTGTTCCATAATGTCTTTGGGATGTATGTGTTTAGAAATCTAACTTTTCCAAGCTTTGCTGAAAGTTAGATCAGTTCTTCATTCTACTACAGTAGATATTGAAATACTCCTTAGTGTCAGCTGTAAGTGACTGACACATTATTCTATAGCCAATCCTTCAGGTTGTTCTTGACCACAGATAACACCAAGTTGCTAATAGACACTTTTAATGATAATAATAATGCAAAATGGGGTTTTGTCAGTGTCTTCTGCTATAGTAGTGATACTCTCTCACCTTTATTGCAACCTCAGGTAGCTAATTGTGGAGTTGTTAAAAAAGTATTTCTCCTTTCACAAGTAACAGGGCAAGAAGAAATGCCCGCAAGCTGTACCAGGGGAAGTTTAGGTTGGACATTAGGAAAAACATCTTCATGGAAAGGGTCCTCAGGCCTTGGAACAGGATTGAATCGACATTCCTGGCCACATTTCACAGTCACTGAGATCTGGAGCTCAGGGACAGGGTTTAGTGGTGGCCTTGGGACAGTTGGATTAATGGTTGGACTTGATCTTGAAGGTCTTTTTCATCCTAAAGGATTCTGTGATTTGTGGCTTATCCTTTAGAGAACTTGTAAATTCCTAAGTTATTTTTCCATCTCCTTTTTCCATTTCTCCTCAGTTTATAGCCCAGATGTTGGTGTTTGCAATGTGCATGCAGATGTGTGTGAGCTGTCATATGTGTTACCATGATCCACCTCTCATGGGAGTTTGAATAAAAATTACCACTGTGAGGACATAGTCTTCAGAAAGTACCCTGGAAGCCTCCTTTTAGCTCTGTTACCTTGTTTTCTTTATGAAATGTTGGAGAACAGGGCTGGAAAAACCTGGAAAGAGACATCATATTTCTCCACAGCAGGCTAAACTACATCCATCATAGTTGCTTGTCAGATTTATCTCTGTGGCTGTCAGTTTTTAAGGATGATCAAACTATGTTTGTGCATTGCTCTCTTGGCTATTTCTTTGTAATCAATCTCTCTAGCTGATTCTCTTACCATAAATTATCATGCTGACTCAATTTTATCCATGTTACTAGATATTGTCTTGCTTAACTTAGTATGAAATTTTATAATGAAATTCATATAATCAAAGAATTCATATTTAGCTTGGACATTGGAAAGAATTTCTTTACTGAGAGAGTGGTCAAATATTGGAACAGGCTTCCTGGAGGGGTGATCACTGCCTCAAACCTGCCAATGTTGGAGGCTTTTGGATAATGCCCTTAATAAGAGGCTTGAATTTTTGGTCAGTCATGAACTGCTCAGGCTAGAAGACTCTCGTAGGGCCTTTCCAATTGAAGTAGTTCTGTTCTGTATGTAATTATTTCCAAATTTAACTCTCATAATGCATAATTTAATCTTTTTAAATGTATTTTGTTCTGGCATAACACTTAGCCTGGTGCAACTTCATGTTTAGATGGAGGAGTCAGATCCATGAAGAGTGTATCTAAGCAACAACTGTTCTTGTTCTGTGATAAGCTGCCTCTCTCTTCCTCTGTTTTCTCTGGGGATGCTTGGAAGATAAGCATTTTGCATTGAGATAATAATTGTGGTTATGATTTTATTTCTGCTTCCCCAGGAATCTCTTGTGCCTACTCCATTGCCAACACCCCAGGCCACACCACCACAAACACCACCTTCAGAAAAAGAATTGCCTCAGGTCAAAACTCCAGAGTCTTCTCTTTCTCCTACAGAAATGAGTGGTGGTGTTGAGGAGCATGAAAAAATTAAAGAAACAGGTAGTGAAAATAATAATTGAAGTTTAGAAGTGGCAAATATGCTTTAATCTACTGCCTTTAATTGTCGTCTTCAAAGGCACCTTATCTCTTAGGATAAATAGTCTCAAGGCTATAATTGAAGTAGGAACTTGTGTAGTACAAAAATTATGGGCTAATTCATATAAAAAGCAGACATCTTTTTCTTGATAACAGTTCTGCTTTCAAACTTAATGCACTTTTCTATGGTCTGTGTGATTTCCACCCCTGCCAGCTCTTCAACATCAGAAAAACAGCTCTCTTTTGCTTCTTGCTGTCTTTCCAATGTTAATTAAGTTTATTTTCTAAAATGCTGAACTGTCTCCCTTACTAAAGGAAATAAGCAATTGGGGTTTTATTCTAGCTCCTTGGAATTCCAACAGTGTACTTAAAATAAACTAGTCTTAATCTAGTCTCGTCTCCGTTAATATCTAAAGGTGTCACAAAAACTGCTAGTGCTTAACAGAACTCACTAGCTCTGTCCAATCTGAAATTTGACTTCACAGATGCAGGAGCTGAGATTTCAGCTGGCACTGGTCGTGTTGGCACCCCTATGGTTACCCCTGTCGATTCGCCTCCTAGAACAGCCACACCAAGCCCTCCCATCTCAGAACGGGTCTCTGAAGCTGCAAAAATGGAAAGTTCAAAGCGTCCAAACCCGTGGGATGATGCAGAACTTCCTCTGGAAGAGGAGAAACCCAGTCCTTTGACTGGAGAACTATTCCATCCCAAGGCTGTGTGAGTTAAACGGGCTACCTGGTTTTCCCATTTCTTTAAAAAGTGAATCCATACCTTCTTTCTACTCATAGCCTCAAAAAGTCAGTAGAAAGAAGTATTTAATGTGCATATCAGGAGACACTGAGATAGGCTAGGATACTTTATTTTTTTAAAAAATGTATTTTGGAGAAAAATATGAAATGAAGATTTATCAATCCCATATTTATAGTAATCTTTCTTGTATTTTTCCACTTGCCAGTAATAAATGTAGTGATAATGAAATGATTGTATTATTAACATTCTTGTTTTCTGTTACCTCAGTGGGAATGCACATGGTGATTTTCAGTTACAAGGAAGAAAGTATTAATACTTTTACTCAGCCATACTGATTCTTGGACTGCTCTGTAAATGCTGTGCTCTTCCATCTGAAAAATATTTGGGAATTCATTTCTTTTTGGTATCGATTTGAGACTTTAGTCCGTATTATTCAGTGTGTTTTGGTGTATTCATGATATATATTCTTACCTTGTTATAGTGAGTTGTCAGTGGCTAATGATGAGGAACCAGAAGCCTTGATTTTACCATCTCAGCAGTTGTCAGCAAAGCCCATCAAATCGCTTCCTGGTGATCCAAAGGTCCCATTTCCTGCGCCTACAGTTAGCTCTGAGCAGTCGACAGAAGAAAGCAGCTTTACCCTCACAGAAACAGAAACGGCTGACAGACCCATCTCTGAAGGGGAGGTGCTCTTCAGCTATGGACACATACCTGCTGAAAGAGGTAACTAACCAGACAAATCTGTGGAAATCAGAATTTGTATTCATTTTTTTCTTGATAAACTTTTCTTCCTGTATGAAGTTACATTTCATACTTTTTCTGCTAAAAGTACAAGTGTTTACCTGGTGCTTAACTTTCAGTTCATAGGTTTGGATTTAAAAAACCTCACTGCTGTTTTTCTAGTTTCAGAACAAAATGCTTGTGCTCACTAATGAAAACAGATTAAATCTGCTTTTTAGTCATAGGATGAACTTGGGACTGTCTTACACAAATGCCATGTGGTGCTAAGTCCTGAGCTTTTAATAAAAGTAAAGTGTAAGAGATATTTTCTTGCAAGCTGGAAATATGTCTCTATAATCCACATCCAGCAGCAGGAATTTCCAACTTTATTAAAGCACCGTGTTGCAATTATTAAAGAATGTGGCCTTGGCTTTCTTTCATGTCATTTGCATGATTTTTAGTATTTGTAACCTAAAACATTTTTCAGTCCTTGCAGGAGGGCACCTTCTCCCAAACCTCACTGAGAGCTTAACCAGTACTTTACAAGATGCCAATGAAATGGTAAGGAAATGTTTCAGAGTCACGAGGTTTCCTTGAACATCTTGATAAATTGGATGTGCTTTCACTTAAAAACTCCTTTAATTTATGCACACTTTAGAAAGGATGTTCAAATTTTAGAGCTTAAAAGAGAGAAACCACATTATACAAACTGATTTTGATTTTAAAAAAATCAAAGTGATTTATACGCTTCCGTAGGTGAGAGACATCTAATAGACATTTTCATTTCCTTACTGTTTTTAGTTTTAGGACATTTTAAACAAAATACTTAAGCTAAACACTGTTGTGCTCTGAGCTGTTTCAGCTTTGAGCCATCTTTTAATTGCTTATGTGCTTAAATGATTAAGGTGGGTTAGCTGAGGCTGGAGTTAGTTAAAGCTGCTTGAAACTTCAGTATAGTTTATCTGACGTCTGCTTTAGTCTGTTGTTCTGGAAGCTTCCCAAGTCTCGGTATTCTCCATTCCCTTTCTCTTTTAACACTTTCCTTCAGCTGCCTGGACTTGCCCTCTCTGACTGTGTGTTGCCTCTTGGTATAAAAATTATAGTATCAGGCAGAGTAACGTGTGCTAGAACCAAACTGTTTTCTTTATGAAAGAATTAAAACAACAGTAGTGAGATTGTGATAGTGTTGCTTGGAAGGGACCTATCCAGACCTAAGTGAACTAGCTGGAAGATGTCCAGGTAATGGAATTCTACATGAGGATGAAGACCTACAGTGATCAGACTTGTTTCTCTTTTGTCGAAAGCCTCCTCTTGCTTTCTATTGCTTGGGTGCTCTGAAGCAGACCCTGCCCACAACATCTCAAGTGTTCTTTCCCCTCATCCTGACTTAGCCAATCAATAGGCGGATTTTGGTGAATTCAATAAATGTTTTGACCTGGGACTGGAAATGAGCTGAGCTACTGGGCTTAAAGGATTGTAGTCAGTAGCAAAAGTCCAGCTGAAGTCTTCCAGGGGTCAGTACTAGTAGTCAGTAATGCCCTAGGTGGTGGGGCAGACTGCATCATCAGCAAGTTGCAGATGATAGAAAACCAGTTGAGACATCAAAATGTTGTGTCACCATTCAGTAAGACCTTATTGATCTAGAGAAAAGGGCTGTCAGGAATCTCTTCAAGTTCAACAAGGAGAAATGCCATATCATTGTACCAGAGGAGCAACTGGAACATTTTGGGTGGTCTAATCTAGGTGATCCCGCTCTGGCAGGGAGGTTGGACTAGGTCTTTTGAGAGCCCTTCCAACCCCTGACATTGATTGTGTGGTGTGTGGTGGTGATCTGGAAAGCAGCTCTGCAGGAAAGAACCTGAGGATACTGATAGACCAGTTGAAAATGAAACAGCAGTGTGCCCTTGTGTCACAGAATCATAGAATTACTGAGGCTGGAAAAGACCTCTGAGATCACCAAGCCCAGCCCATGACCTAACGCCACCACATCAGCTACAGCAGGGCACTAAGTGCCACATCCAGTCTGTCTTTAAACACCTCCAGGGATGGGGACTCCACTACTTCCCTGGGCAGTCCATTCCAGTGTCTGATCGCCCTTTCAGTGAGGAAGGGCTTCCTAACATCCAACCCAGTTGTCCCCTGATGCAGCTTCAGGCCCCGCTCTCTCATCTTGGTGCTAGCTGCCTGGGAAAAGAGCCTGACCCCCACCTGACTACAACTTCCCTTAAGTTAGTAATAGAGAGTGATAAGATCCCCCTTGATTATCCTCTTCTCCAGGCTAAAGAAACCCAGCTCTCACAGCCTGTCCTCATCAGATTTCTCTCCCAGTCCCTTCCCCAGCTTAATTGCTCCTCTGGACCTGCTTTAGCACTTCGATCTCTTTCTTGAAGTGAGTGGGCCAGATTGCACCCAGTACTGGAGGTGATGTACCATTTCACCAGTACCAGAGTAGAAGGTGGAGAGAGGCAGTCCTTCCTCCATTCCCAGTACTGGTGAGACAACTTCTGGGGTATTGTGTCCAGTTATGGGCTCTCCACCACAAGAAAGTTAAGGATTTACTGGAGTAAGTCCACCACAGGGCTACAGTGATGAATGAAGGGACTGGTTGGTCTGTCATACTGGGAGAGCTTGGATTGTTTAGCATGGAAGAAAGCTCTGGGGGTTCTTACCAATGCATATAAATATGTGGTAGAAAGAGGTAAGGAGCACAGAGGCAGACTCTCGTGAGCCAGTATCTAGTGAAAGGCAGGAAACAATGGACAGATTGAAATTGAGGAAATTCCTCTTAAAAGTGAGAAATGTTTCTTTAAGACCTGCTGGCATGAGCAGTCAAGTTGGACTAGACAATCTCCAGAAGTCCCTTCCAATGCCAGTAATGCAAAGTTTAAGTGTCCTGCAGTAGGAGTCCACTTTTCTTCTCCGTACTTATTCTCCCTCAACATTTCTGCCCATACATGGCCATCCTCAAACCAGGCTCTGTCATTGAGGAAGCTGAATCCTTGCTGGTGAGAGCAGCTCTGCTGGTTATTGCTAATAACAGTATGTTTGAGGATTTAAGTGCTTTCCTGAACATTGGAAGCCTAAAGGCCTTGTTCCTTTCTAAGTATTGCTGTCTTATAAATCAAATAAAAGCCGTATGTGTGTGTGTGGGTGAAAGGAGAAAGCAGTGCATCACCAGTTTGCATGGTTTTAAACACCTAGATTTTCATGCTATGAGTTCCAAGTGTGGAAACTGCAAATTTACTATCAAAGAAAAAATCTTCATGTTGAACTACAAAAAGTAGTTTTGGATCATGCTCTGCGTGGATTTTGTTTCTTTGTTTTAGGATTTTGATCCTCCCAGTGAAGGGCAAGTGGTAAGAAGACCAGATAAAGGCTATCACAGGGATCCAGTCCTGGCTCTTTTGGCCAAATTAAATCAAGCACCTGTTGCTGCACAGGAGGAAATTTACCATTTAGAGGTAACTTAGAGCCCTTTTCATTCCAATAGAGTAGTTTTGAAGTGATGCTTTGCTACTCTCAAATAGATAAAGTATTTAAATCTTCTCCTTCCAATTGGCTATGGAGCAGGTTCACATACCTCTTTCTCTGCTGGAAGTGAGCCCATTCTATTGGCTGTGTTCTTGTGTCAAGCTTTAACCACACTGAGGGTTACATGTTGTTATAAACAAGTTTATCGCACATGATTTTGAAGATGTGTTTGTGACTGTTTGGGTGTCCCAGATTTATCCCGTTGTTTTCAGCACAAGAGAGGGTCACTGCAGCAATGTAGGTGGTTTGTTTTCACAGTACAACTTCACTGCACTGAACAGCCACGGGAGTGCTTTAAGGAGGCAGTGAAGAGTATCTCAGCAAATGTTTACACCCACTTTTGCATATGCTGTTGATACTGATCTTGGAACAAACCTTAAAATATTAATATTTAGTCAGCAGAAAAACCAGACTGACAGAGAAAGAGGACAAAATCTATTTTTTGTCATTTGAAGTATTTTCTCTGTGGAAAGTATTAGTTTAGACTGGGCTTGTAACTGATATTGGTGGAGGTCTGCTTAAAGGAAGTGAACTTTGAATACTGAAATGTGGTTCATGAACACCTTTATTCAAAGCAGATCTTGCTTTTTGTGATTTTACTGATACATATGCAGTTTCTTCCTCCTGTCTTGGTCAGTTTAGTCTAAAAAATGGGTAACTTCACGCACTTCCTTAACTATTTTTTTGTCTGTCTTCATTTTGCTTAATGATCTCTGGTGGATGGATTTAGTGAAAGGCTTTCTACAGTGTCAGCTCTGAGTCAGAGTCTGACTGTAATTGTAGTGACATTTTCTCATCAGCATTGCCAATTACAAATGCATCTCTAATTCGTTCTTTCCCTTTCCCATAGTTCCCATGGTCATGTACTGCTTGGTCTGTCCATATAAGACACTAATAAATTCTCCCTCTCCCAGATTCTGGCAAGGTGTGTGCAACCAGACCTTCTCCTTTATAGAGAAAGGATGTCCTCCTAGATGTTGCTCAGATTTATGCTGTGCACATGTGTCTCTGTGTATTCATCCTGGTTTTTCTTTGCATCTCTGAATGTCAGAAGCCAGAGAACCTTCCCAATTTTAAATGCTATCCAAACCTACTTAAAAACTGACCGTTTTATATGACAAGCTGTAGAACAGATTGACAATAGTTTCCAGCATTATATGGCTGGGCAGTCAGTGATGGCTATATATAAAACATTAAGGACTTAATGTGCCAGAAATAGAACTTGGGTTCTGGTCCTGTTGGGACCACTAACAAATTAAGTGACATTGCTTGTCTGTAAGCAATTCTTTTTTAAGTCCTGAACAGTGTAGATTTTACTTTGAAACCCAGTTACATGACATCTTCTTGGTTTCGTTTCTTTGTTTAAAGTTTATGTATCGCAGAATCACAGAATTACTGAGGCTGGAAAAGACCTGTAGGATCACCAAACCCAGCCTAGGACATGACATCACCACATCAGCTAGATATGGCACTAAGTTCCACATCCAGTCTTTTCTTAAATGCCTCCAGGAATGCAGACTCCACTACTTCGCTGGGCAGTCTTCCCAACATCCAACTGGACCCTCCCCCTGATGTAGCTTTAGGCCCTGCCCTCTTGTGCTGTTGCTATTTGCCTGGGAGAAGAGCCTGACCCCCACCTGTCTACAGCTTCTCTTGAGGTAGCTTACAGAGTGTGGTAAAGTCCCCCCTGAGTCACCTCTTGTCCAGGCTAAACAAGCCCAGCTCCCTCAGCCTCTCCTCATCAGACTTTGCCTCCAATGTCTTCTTCAGCCTTGTTGCTCTTTTCTGAACCCAGTCCAGCACATCAATATCCTTCTTAAAGTGAGGGGCCCAGGAACTGACCCCAGTACTTGAGGTGAGGTCTCACCAGTGTCCACTGCTGGGCACACTACTCCTGATACAAGCCAGGATGCCATACTTAAATGTTCAGAGAAAGAAATACAGTCAGATTTTTTTCATACCTGCTGATCTGCTGTTGCTGTTCTGCGTAGGATTCTGATGCTAGTGCTGGGGAGCTAAGTGAAGGTCAAAGACCAAGGCTGACCACAGCAGCAGAAAGAATCCTAATGGGACGCTCAGTCTGTATGGACCATTCAACTGCTCGGACTTCTGAGAGAGGACCACCCCAGGGTTTCCGTTCTCTGTCACCAGGGCAGCTTGCCCAGACTGGAGGTACAATTAGACTGTTATTTGTGATGTTTATGTGGCTTCTAAGGATTTTCTGTAACAGTATATGAAATAATTTCACAGAATCTCTTCAGATTCCAAAATGAAAAACTTACAGGCAGTTACCGTGATGAAATGCTAATGCATTCCTATTCAGGGAACTGGATTTAATTCAAGCCTTGCCTTTCTCTTTGTCGGTACTATTCTATAGTTTGAGCAAAAATCATGGCAAGTAGCCATTTGCCCTATATATGAATTGACTTGTAAGTTAGGTACTTTTACTATTTTAAATCAAATTCAGCTCTCAGAAACACTTAGTTTTACCTTTCTTGAAGCTGATTTCTGTAGAACAAGTGTTAACGCCAGCAGTTCAAGCTGCTTCTTTCCATCTCCTTCACAGCATTCTTTCTCACTGGTTTTATCATTCAATCAAGGGAATGCTGTACTGTCTCATAATTGGAAATGTATTTTAGCCTCATATATTCCTATAACAATATGGAAATTTGGTTTTCCTGGCTGGGATGCTGAGGCACACAAGTAATGACTTGTACAAAGCAGCGCCTGGATAAATTGTTGTGATAAAGCAGAGAAATTAATGTCTTTCTTTTCAGTTGAAACTAGGGATATTTCCTCCTTACCCAGACTGTCCATAGCTTTATCTGGCATATGTGTTTCTATCTTCTCTATATATATTTTAAATGTATTGAATTTGATTTAGGATTTCCCTTGTCTGTCCTGTGAATATCTAACAGTTTTCAAAACCAGCTCCTGTAGGTGATGCTAATCTGGAAGCAGTGTGTTTCTGCAGTAATTATTTCTGCTCATCTCTCCAAATGTTGTAGTATTGCTTCTGTTGTAGTATTTTTAAGAGGAGACCAGTGTCCTGGACAAACTACCATAGGGGAATGCCCTGTGCTTTTATATAATCTGTAATAATCCCCTCTCAGGTTCTGCACCATTCCGATGGGTTTTAATTTAGCTTCCCTCTCTCCCCACCTCTGAATGCACAACACAGTACTCACTGACATTGCTAAGGAAACAACACTGTGTTAAAGCTCAGATCTGCTTTTAAGACACGAGTGTTTTCGTACTAGGGAGAAGCAGAAAAATCTTGTTTCCAGGTCATTCTGATAAGTGAAGTTGATGGTGAATGGGAAACAATCTGTTCTTGTTGGTGGGGCACGGAGGGGAAGGAATGAACTGTGATTGTTTGTGCTCTTCTTCCAAATTTTTTTGCTGTCCACTGGTATGTGGGATTGATGCCTTTCACGCTACTGTAAGCCAGCACTAAAAGCTCTTTCTTGGTAGCCCCAACAGCTACAGTCTGTAATTATTTGTAGGGGTAAAACAAAATCATTATTACATCAGTGCCTCTCTGTACATACAACCTTGCAGTGGCTGCTCAGTTTCTCTGACAGAATAATTCACGCACAGATAGATCTGTAAGAATTCCAGGGATTGTGTGTCTCAGGAGTATCTTATTCCCATTATGAAAACATGACGTCTGTCTGGGATGGAGCAGGTGTTGCTTATGCAGGTATACACCAGCATCTTGACTTTTATATATCCTTGTTTTCAGTGCTTAAAGTCATGGATATAAAAAACAACATGCAAATTAAATGTGGCACATTGAAGTGAACAAGAATTACAGTTAATTAAACATTTACTAATTAGGTTTCAAATTCATTCTTTGGCTCTGTATGATAGCAGAAGGCTAAAGTTAGTTCACGAGCTGTCGGTAGATTTTTCATAAAGATGCTTTACACCCTTGCAGGCTGCACATGCACGATTAATGCTAGATTATACAGGAACTTTTTCTTTTAAAGAAGACTATATACAGGCCTCTTCTTCACACAACAGTGAAACCTTTTCACAAAGAAGGCTTTTCAATCTCTTTCCAATGCTGTGTGATAAAGCTCATTAAGCTTATAATGGTGTGAGGAACTCTGCAGCTCTGAAGCTATTGTAAATGCTTGCTGTGTTAGAAAACTACAGATGAGAAAACTGATTTATGTTTCCATTTCCACAGACATGCATTTCTTATTTCTTTTTTCCCCACAAGAATAATTTATGTGATATACGATGAGCCATGTAAGGAGGAAGGAATTCTCTTTCATATTCCACATCCCAGTGCTGAAGATTCCACATCCTGCCACATGAATTGATCCAGCTCATCAGAGAATTTTTTTGTCTTTATTTTTTTTGTCTTTATTTTTTTATCTCAGTAGAAACTCCTAGAGATGCAGATACAAGTGGTGGTCCAATGCTTATGGTTGAACTGAAATTGCCACCAGTTTCAAGTCCTGTTCTGCAAGCAACCCAACCAAGCTTCAGTGTGACAGCTCTATCAGAGGATCTGTCTCAGGTAAACTCAAGTGTCTTTTCTGCACTACTCAGACAGGGCAAGCTGAAATCAAGGAAAATAAATTTTCCTGTTTCACTTTGGTGACTGACATCAGGCTAGGTGAATTTGAAGTGATTTTTAGCTGAGAAACTGAAGTGGAAAGTACATGTGTGTGATAAAAATGATTACGTTGGCGGTGAAGGAATCTTTATAATATGGCTACTGTTACGCTCAGAGCTCCTTTTCCACCTTGTCTGCATTTCCTTATTGGTTTGACAGTGTCTGGTGTTATGCATATTCTGTTCAGATGGGGCATTCTAATGTTTTAAGGGCGCAGTACTTCAAATGCAGAAGAATAACATGAGGGATATTCAGGAGAGGTAGCAACAACAGAGGTTTACCCTCACAAATTGTAAACCACTGATTCCACTCTATTTGTCCTAGTAGGAACAAGGTTGAAATGGTGGGAATGGTCATGTGCTTCAGAATACATGAAGGTAGAGGAAGATCCTATTGATTTCTGCTTGAAACATCTGGAGTTAATCCTCTGCTGCTTTATTAGTATGTGCTGTTACCTAGCGATAATGGTTTTCTCACTAACCAAAGATAAATTCAAATAGCAAGTGTCAAAAGCTAAAACTGAGGTGGCAGACTGCTCTTTAATACGTTAAGCTTCACAATGTGTTTGAAAGTAGTAATACACTTAACCGTGACTGCTGTGTTCATGGATGCATTGCACCTCCCTAACATTAATAATTAATAATAACCAAAAGTATCTTATTGACCTGTCTTTGGTTTTATGTGTTTGAGCCTTGATGTGTATCGTGCCTTTGGTGCCTAAGCAGTACATGTGTCATCTGAAGCAATGTGTGGCATCTTCAAAATGGATTTTAAATATTGTACCTCTTTCACTTAGAGATCACTGGAACATATTACTTCTTGGAATGACTGTTCACAGGCAAGACTGCATTTCTGTTAAACTGCTGTGTCTGCTGGGGTGAAGCTTATATCCTTGTTATCATTTCATTAGCCAAACGTGTAAGGAACAAGAGAATAAAACATGTTTCTTTCTTTTATCGCCATTAGCTGTGATGAGGATCAGTGATTCACGTATCTCATGCTCTGGAGAATTAGCTGGTGGGGTTAGAATTGATTTTCGTTTGCAAATGGTAATGTACTGTGTGTAAGATCACCCACCTACATCGTTCTTACCTATGCACGAATTGTAAGGTGATCTGACATGCATATTTTTCATAGTTATATATAATCTTCTTTTTAGAAAATTCTCTCATCTGAACCCTTAGTGTGGTTTGTTTTTTTGCCTTAAGGCATATAAAACTCACCCTCCCTCCAAACCAATCAACCAGCCAAACCCCTGAACTTTGTATGTGTGGTTTTGTTTGTTTTGGTTTTTTTCCCCAGATAGGTTAACCTCTTCCTGTAGAATCCTAGAATAGTTTAGGTTGGAAACCTAGCTGGCCCAAGGCCATCAATAAACTGTGTCCTTTGTCTCCAGATCTACATGACTTTGAAACATATGCAGGGATGGGTGTTTCTGGTACAAGACCCAAAAACACTGCTTGTCATAGGCTAACTTTGTAGCATTTCTAGCACATGACTGTACCTGTCATCAATAACAACAGTAAATGTCTCTCCAGGGTGGGGCAGTGATCCTCTATTAGATCTGCACATCCTTCTTTGAAAAAAACTCAAGTCCTTTAACAGATGATTTGAAAGCTTGTTTTGACAAGATCTATCCATCATGTAACAATGACAACCTTTCCCCTAGTTTCATTTAGGGATGGCATCTGTATTTAGCTCCACAGCTGGATCTGCTTTGTCTGAAACAGATTTTTTCTTATGACATAGTATCAACGAGGAGAGCAGGAGACACTCAGGGTTGCAGAACGATTCAGTATTTAAGGTGATAATAACATTAAAATATTTCCTCCCCTTTTAGTCATCAGTTGCTTCACATCTTGCTTTTCATCTCTAGGCAGTGTTTGCCTTCACTGAAATTAGACTTTATCAGCAGTGTACAAAGTGAGAAGATGAATCTGTTTAGGAGCTGAACTAGTCTTTCCATGGTGTTTGCTGAGAGACCTGAGAAAATATGCTGTCCTTCAGATGGTGTCCAGCTGGACCTTGGGTTTGGTAGAGCTTTGGTCTGGTTTAACTGGGAATGATCCTCCTGAATGTTAGGGTTTGTTCTGGCAAAGCTTGTGTGGTTTCTGGAATATGTCCCTTGTTCCAGGGAGGTTGTGGGCAGTGATGTGGAACTGTCACAGGTACCGCTTGTTTGCTCCCTAGCACTGGCAAAGAGAACAGATTTTGACTGAGAGAAAGAGCAGTGGCTTCCCTTGAAGAGCAGAAGACTTACAGTCGTTAAGGGTGAAGTCTGTGGTCACTCATTCCAAAAGAAATGGCCTGAGTAATCCAAGAATTTGTCAACACCCAAATTCCTTGTCTGCTTCTTCATTTCTAGATGTCTTTTTGAGGTTTATATATTCTTTTAGCCACTGTTGGACAGAATGCCAGACTAAATGTGCCTTTGGTTTGACCCCTTTTGTCCATTCTTGCTCAACAATACAAGAATTGACTGTTATTTGTGGTCATTTTGCCCCTGTGCTCTTAGTTCTAAGAAGCAAGAGAATGACTGGGAGGAAGTTGGGATCTTCCTAGTCTAAATAAATCATTTTGATCATAGGAAGGACGTGAGCACTGAAGTCATATTTGTTTGACAAAATGTTTCAAAGACAGTAAACCTAAATCATTTGAAGTGCCAAATGCCTTGTTAAAATCTTAGAAAATCAGTTAGCTGCAGAATGTTTTCATAATGTTCTTATAGAGGTCTGAAAGCTTGTATGCAATTGACCTTTTTTTAAAATTAGAATACATCGGTATTCTCATTAGTCTTCTTTTTTTGATATTTCAGAAGATACGTTTTTTTTAATCTTCAGGAATGCCTGACTGTAGCTTATGAATATAGATGGTGTCTCCCAACTTCTATTTGCACCTCAGTTCAGTTTAAATTTAAAAATCCAAACCAAAAAACCCACTTCAGATGGCCTCAGGTGTATATCTTGTCAGCTTTAAATGATGAACAGATTGGGTCACCAACATGGTGTGTAGAAGTGCCCAAGCTAGTGCCAGTCCTAAACTGGTCTCTCCATGCCAACAATGCCCTATGGAGATACCCATCTCATATGCACATATATTCACTGCTGTCAGCTTACTCTCGCCTCTGTGCTTTATTTACCAGGTGTGTAAACAAGACCATGCAGCCATGAGGAAAGAGCAGTGACTGAATGCCTTATTGTATTGTTTCTTCTGATTTTTGCACTGTTGGCTTAAATGATTAAGTGCAGTTCCATTACTCCTGAGATTCCTGTTGTCATAGGAGACAGTTGTTAGCTGCTCTGGCAGGGGGATCATACTAGATGATCTTTGGAGATCCCTTCTAATCCCTAACATTCTGTGATTCTGTGAAAGAAATGGTGGAGGTGGTACCATGCTTAATGTTTGTCAGACATCAACGTTTTCTTGATTTCATCTGTAATTTCAGCTGTTTGTTTCACTTTTGGCAGCCTCCACAGTATTGGAGGGCTTCTCTTACAGAACTGAAGCACATTTTCCTTCCTTTTCAGCACTCAGGGAACAAAATACTGGCACTTTGTCACTGGGTCTTGAAATGAATACTTGTGCCATTGCTTAACAGGATACAATACATTATTCCTAGGAATCATCCAGCAGTTCTGTCTGTAGGCTCCAAATGCTGCATTGCAAGCATTTATGAGCTTTCTTGTCTGTCATCTACTTTCAGAATCTTTATTCATCTGTGGAATCAACAGAAAAACTGATGAAATCACATTTTTCTGTCTTAGGGAAGTCTTAAGAACTCCATGACTCTCTTTTGTTCTTGTCATGTTTCCTGTCTTCATGTAATGGCATGCCCTTTGGCCACCAGTTCACACAGAAGATAACAAATGTACTTGACTAATACAGTGTCTCCCTTTTTAATATGCAGAGTGTTTGTTGCTTACAAGAACCTGTTTTCCTATCAGCTGTTGCAGATCTACATCTGAAAGAGCATTTCAGGAAGAGCAGAGGGTGGTTCTTAAAAATGAGGTCAAGGAAATTAATTTTAGACTTAAAATCATAGAATCATTAAGAAACCTCCAAGATCATCAAATCCAACCATGAACTTGGCATTGGTTTTCAAACCTAGGTGCTGAAATATTTATCTTTCCCTTTCAACTCCATTTTTTTGACTCTTCAGGATAATACCTGGGGAGAATTGTGGGTATTGAAGAAAGCCGGGGGAATCTTGTGTTCTTTCTGCCACATGTTTTGTGTCTTCAGGTCTAAATGGCACTTTGCCATATCTGCTGCTCCCAGGATGTTCATCTAGAGGAAATAGCGTTGCAATAGGCTGATTCAGATCTGAATGCTTTTGAAGTCAAAGAGAGAACAAGTGCATATGCTTTAATGAATCTTTAAAAACCTCTTTGGATGGTTTTGTTTAAAATTTCATAGTGCCTTTACATCAAAACTCAGTATTTGTAATATGATTTTCATGTGTGATGTACAGGAGGAAAACCGAGGAGCTGAGCAAGTTCAGACCGTGAGACCCCGTGTTATTTGTGTCCAAAGGAAATCTGAAGAGATGCAACAAGAAGGTAAATCAATGTCACTGAGCAAAGGTATTTCTTTCAGTTAAGCCCATCACTTTTAAATATTGTTCTGTATGGAGATACAATCAAGTTGGAATATTTTTTGTAATTTGGCTTTCATTGATACCAAATTCTCCAGATAGATGGTTTTTATAAATCCATCTGCAGAGTGTACTGCTGCGGTGCACTGAAAGGACTGGAAGTGTATCTGTACCTAAGTCATCAGAATCCTTGTGGTTAAGTATTACAATTTTTATTTGCCAAGAGCATTACAACGTGCGTATCATGTTGTGAACTGAATCTTAATTGCTTCATAGAGTGCTGTTCAGCAAACAAAGTATTCATAAGGTTGTGATAGATGGCAGCAGTTCATCTGCATCAGAAAATGCAGGGGCACTAGACAAGAACTGAAAGATAATACAAAGTTCAGATCATGCAAATGCAAAAGAAAATGAGATATTTTCTGTGTTTAAGTG
The DNA here is from genome assembly GCA_013397515.1 of Upupa epops. Classification (NCBI taxonomy): domain Eukaryota; kingdom Metazoa; phylum Chordata; class Aves; order Bucerotiformes; family Upupidae; genus Upupa; species Upupa epops. The sequence goes on along the minus strand of VZRI01002286.1, from coordinate 227,410 downwards.
GCCTGGTTTGAGATGGGCTTCTAGCCATTGTGTAGTAGTGATTTTCTTTTGTGGAGGATGCTGTGTGTTATCTGTGGATGGCCGTGCTATTTCTGGAGGTTACTTCACAGTGTTTGTTAAAAGTGTTAAGGATGTTGCATGGGAGGGTGATAATACTTTTTATTTACTGTAGTTCAAGTCAGTGTTGGAATAACGTAAACTGTGATGTTTCTGCCATGTGTAATTGTTTTAGCAGATACTAAAGTTGAGGTGGTGTTAGAGTGAGATATGTGGCACTTTCAAGTGCCAAGAACAGGCATCTAAACCCCTACACGTCTACAATAAATGAAATTATAATTGCTTCACCCTAGCATAGACAAATTCTTCCTTCAAGCCCTTTGAGAAGTAATTCTTTGAACTACTTCTATTTCATTTTTTTTAAGACACCTAATCAAATTATAATTCTGATGGAATTATTTTGCTTCAAATATTTATAAAAGTGCTAAGGAAAGCCCTGGGCCAGTATTACTGGCTGTGGAACTTGGAAATTAATTTCAAATGCATGGTTTACACTTAAAGTTATGAATAATGTAAAGCTTAGTCTTACATTTTTAGGACAATTAGAGGAAAATCAGCTCACTGAACCAAAGTGGGACACCTCAGTGCATGAGTGTGTTTTGTTGTAGGGATGTTGCTCAGTGTGTGATTTTAAAGCAGGTAAATAAAGGTTTTTGTTTTTTTTAAGTGGTGCTTAACTGTAATATTTAATGAGAAATAGCACAATCACTTTTTCTCAGAGGAAGAGCTGTGTTTTATTTCTGGTGTTCAATCTAAGTTGCCTAAGGAAAGTGACTTTCCAGTCAGTTGAGTATGAACTCTAAACTGAGATAAAAGAAATCTTGTGGCAGGGCTGACCTGCAGGATCAAGTCATTCCCAACTTCCAAAGCAGCTGTGCTTAACAACAGTTACAAGAAAGGTGGGATAGTTGTCCTGACTTCATGCTTTGACATCTCAATTTTGGCTTAAAGTCTTAACAAGAACCACAGAATTACTGAATTATTGAGATTGGAAAGGACCTCTGAGATCATCAAACCTAGCTTAGGATCTGACATCACTGTAATCATCAAGACCAGGGCACTAAGTGCCACACCCACTGTCCTTAAGCACTTCCAAGGATGGCAACTCCACTACTGCCCTAAGCAGTCCATTCCAATGTCTAACCCCCCTTTCCATGAAAAAGGGCTTCCTAAGATCCAACCTAACCCTCCCCTGGAACAACTTCAGGCCCTGCCCTCTCATGCTGTCAATAGATGCCTGGGAGAAGAGCTTGACCCCCACCTGACTACAACCTCCCCTCAGGGAATTAGAGTGATAAGATCTCCCCTGAGTCTCCTCCAGGCTAAAACTTCCAGCCTCTGTCCCTGAGTAGGGTGTTAGTGATGGATGGTAATGCAGTAAAATACTTTATATTGAATCTGTTTTCTGAAATATTTGCCTTTTAAAAATAACATTTTACTCTAATAAGATACTTGGTCACAGTTCAACCGTGTCTGTCAGATGAAAATTATTGACCACGAGATGGCACTGCCCAGTTTTCCTTGAGAAGAGCAGCAACCAGGGACAAAAAAGAGATGATTTATATAGCAGGATAATTTAAATCTCATTCAAAGTATACATATTTAATGAGCCAATAAAAAACGAGAGGATTTGCAAATGGAAACGACTGTCTGTCAGTTTTAAACCAGAAGGTCTCGTCTCCGTAAGCTGCAGCACAGTGAACTTAATCAAGTTGCGGGTAGAAATTAATAAGAATCGTTTGAAAGTCAAAATGGAAACTTGCAACACGATAAGGCTAGGTGGGTTGAAGTAAATACAACAGTTGAAAATTAAGCACATCTGGTACTGTAAGTTCAAAGCACCATGTTTATAAAAGCTTCATGTCAAACAGTTCCCTTTACTGAGGCAGCAAGGGACAATGAGGAGTTGCATGAAAGTGTTTCAGAGGCAGGACCATTTTGGGTTTGTTTTTTTCAGAGTTTAGAGGGTAACTTTGGGATTAGAGCTTAGAAAATCCGGAACCCTGGAATGAAATGTGAGTTCAGGGTGTTGGAGAGAAAAGGGAAATTGTTCTGGGCTTTTGAGTTGGATGCAAAAAAAAAAAACCACCTTTTTATTTAATTGATAAATATCCGACAAAATGTGATTCATCTTTTGTTGGTGGTCATAAATATAGAAACGATAGAGCTTTCTTTTGTTGTTGAAGAAATTTTTGTGGTCTGCAGTGAACATGTGTTTCTACTGAAAGAAAGTTGATTGATGTCTTCTAATGAAAGTTGAAGTTCAGTAGGACTGCTACAATATCAGGCCTGAAAGGGTAATGTCTCCTGAAAGTTACGACTGAAAATAAAGCCTGGGTGAATTATTAATTGAAAACTGTGCCTTCTCTAGACATAGTGGAGACAGTGGTTTGAAAACATATATTTGTAGTATGTAATATGCATGCACATATATTTTTGGCTTTATAATACCCTTTAATCTTTGTGCCGTTCTTTCGTATATCTTCATAAATGTGATGTGATAATAACGACTGGGATTGCTGAGTGCACATATTTCCAGAATATTTCTATTTTCAGGCTCACGATTCAGAATTTTGAAATTAAAATGAAAGAGCAGGTGGCAATGCTTGACTGCAGAACATTTTCAAACTTTAATCCAAGCAGCTCAGAACCAAGAAGTTGATGTGTCTTCACTTACTTATTTTTCTACAGCATGGACCCTCCAAACGTGACCTAGGGAGTGCAACTTCATGATAGCAATTCCTTTTTATCTCCAGCTAGTGAATTATATTCAGGCAGCAATAAATACATGGGAAGGTAATATTGAGACACTAAGCAATTGGCTTTGTAACCACAGAGAGATTGCACAATTGCTTGTAGGAGGGGATGATCCATGCAATAAATGAATAAAAGGGCAAGAAGCCCTTAAAACAATCTGTATATTGAAAAAATAAAGCTTCCAGGGTTCCCATTTGGTATTAAACTGGACTCTTTCTGTGTTAACATTGACTCTGTGTTGTGTTCTAAAAATGTGGCTTTACCTAAATACTTCTTTGCCTCTATTCTTCAGCCAGGAATAACTCCAAGTTAGGTTTGGGGTTATTTTTTCTCAAAACTATTGTGACATGAGGCAAATCTCTAACAGATGCTTCAAGGAAGGAAGAAGATTAGGATAAAGCTAAAGGTCTTTATTTTTCTTCTCGGAACTGGAACTGTTTTGGTCAAACTCTTAACAATTATTCTACTGAAAGTTTACTTTCTCCTTAATGTCCTGCTGTTCTTTTTTTGGACTGAATTTCAGAAAAGGCTTTTGCCAAAGACTGTCCATACCACCCCCGACATAGCAGCTAGTGAAGCAAAACAGAGCTGTTCTTTCACACAGTGGAGAGTTACCACCACAACCTGAAAGGTGGAAATCTTTTGCATAACCTTCATCATTCCTAGAATCTGTCTGATTTCTGCAAGAAGACCTTGGATATTGAAGTAATGAAATCACATGGCTGTAATTATGGTATTTTTCAAGCAAATCTCCTGCTTGGGGTTTATTTAATCTTCTCAGAACTCTTATTTTTGGTTTGTTTTGACTCTGTTTTTTCTATACAGTTGCCGCCTCATGCTGTCAGATGGACATAATTCAGTTAATGTGTTTTTACATTCAGGCAAGTCAGGCAGTGCAAAGCAGCTTTTCCCACAGAACCTCTGTCTTTTCCCCACAGAGAAAAGTTAGTTAGCTTTTAGGTGCTCCAGGTGATCAGTTAGGTGCATCAGTTCTCAAGGAGTTTCCATTTATTTTTTCTGCACAAATGTCCATAGCAGATAGCCCCTGCATTGGAAAACACAAATCTGAATAATAATTGTCCATTTTCATAGATCACAGAATCACAGGATGTTAGAGATTGGAAGGGACCTTGAAGTTTATCCAGTCCAGTCTCCCTGCCAGAACAGGATCACCCTAGACCAAGTTGCACAGCAATATGTCCAGGCGGGTTTTAAATGTCTCCAGAGAAGGATACTCCACAGCCCCACTGGGCAGCCCCTTCCAGTGCTCTGCACCCTCACTGGGAAGAAGTTTCTTGTCATATTTATGTGGAACTTTCTATGTTCCAGCTGACACCCATTGCCCCTTGTCCTGTCATTGGATGACACTGAGCACAGCCTAGCCCCTTCGTCCTGATACTCGCCCTTTCCATATTTGTAAACACTAATGAGGTCACCTCTCAATTTCCTTTTTCCCAAGCTAAAGAGACCCAGCTCCTTCAACCTTTCCTCATGAGGGAGATGCTTCACTCCCTTCATCATCTTTATGGCTCTGCACTGGACTGTCAAACAGTTCTCTTTCTCTGTCCCTCTTAAACTGAGGAGCCCAGGTTGGAAAAGCTCTTCAGGTTGGAAAAGACTTTTAAGACCATAGATTCCAATCATCATCCCAGCTGTCCCAACCTCAGTGCTAAAACCTGTCCCTGAGCTCCAGATCTCTATGACTGTGAAACATGACCAGGGATGGTGATTCAGCCCCTACCCTGGGCAGCCTGTTTTAAGGCCTGAGCACCCTTTCTAGGAATAAGTTTCTCCTCAGGGCCGACCTAAACTTTCCCTGGTGCAGCTTGAGGTCCTTTCCTCTTGTCCTGTCACTTGTTACTTGTATGACCAGCACCTCCATGTAAAATCCGCAGTAGCTACACTGAAGAGTTTCTAATGTGAATTACAGTTAAGTCAATATTTAGCTGACATTTAGAACAGAAGTTCTTAATTTCTTGGCTTTTGTAAATATTATTAGTTAAGAAGTGCCATTGGTATTTGTGGTGGCTTCTTTTCCCACTGAGTCAGTTGTGTTATTTTTCAGGCAAAGTGTTAAAACAGACGTTTGATTATTTATTTTTTTTTTAAGGCAGAGGCTTGGATGGAATTGTTACTATAGACAATTATGCCCTTCTGCTGTGAGTGTGTTCTGCTGCTTAGTTAGGGTCCTAGGAAACCAAGCATCAGAAACTGCCATGGGATTGTGCTCATCCTAGCTCCCATTCCTGAAAGATGTGTCTGTGCAAAATGATCCTCTGGTCTCCTAGACCTCTCATTTCTTCTTCTCATTTATTTGTGCTGAAGTAGGATGATGGGAGCTCCTGGCAGGTGAAGCACGGATCTCCCTGGTATGGTGTTTAGCCTCCTAGAAGATAATTTTTGTTGAATCAACTCAATTGAAGACCAGGTAATCAGATGGAGAAATGAAAAACCAAACAAAGATCAGTTTTTACAAATAAAAACTCTACCAAGCAGTCTCATATTGTCTTGGCAATCTGAGGCTTCCCTGCTGACTGGCAGCTCGGGTTGAAGTCATTTCCCTCTGGAGTCCAGCTCCACACCACATATCGCCTGGTCTTTCTCTTGTGGATCTACACATATTAGTGTTCACTTGGCAGTATCCCTCGACTTCTAAGAGGAGGCTGGAGTTAGTTCTCCTGTTACTGCTGCCTCCCTTAGTGGCACAGAGAGACACAGCACAGTATTGTCTAGACATTTCTGACCTTGTGCTGGGGCTTTTGCAGTGAGAGGTATGTGCAAAGGCAGAAAACAGCCCCTGTTAGGCTCCCCAGGTGGTGCTTTACAGCCATCATGAAATCTGCACAGGGTTGTGTATCTTCAGCTTTCCCTCATACAGTCCATGTGAGAATCAGTCCCATGCTGGCTGGGCATGTGGATAATCTTTGAAGGGGATGGTATTTCACAATCTTCATACAGTAAAAATAACTGAACAGGAAATTTTCCAGTGTGGCTTAAGGAGTGTTCCTAGTCTGAAGCTCTAAGTTCAGGATGTAAGACTGATATCACTAGCCCCATTGCCTGAGCAGGTGAAAACAGGGCACAGTTGATTCTTTTTCCCTTTTGATTGGATCTTTGATTTAAAGTACATGTATTCTGCTTGGGATCTCAGTCTGTTCCTGTACCAAGTCCCTCCTTTGGTTGGCATGCAGCAGCACAGATTTTAACTACAATTCCACCACCAGTTGGGTTTTTTGGTGGGAAAGGAAAATAAAAATGTGTCCAGTCTGACATGAGCACCACTTAGAGGATTGCTTCCAATGGAGACTGTCAGATACTTGGATTTTTATTTGTCTTCAGATTTACTGGAGGTAACTATCCAGACATCTCATCTGATTCCCTCTTCAAGCCTAGATTTTACAGGATAGCAGGTGATCTAATCCAGTGACCTGTAGCATGCCTCAAAGTGTGTTTTATGTATCAAGTTCAGGGCAATGACAAAATGAAGCCTGGTGTTTCACCCACACATGGGGTTATAGTGTGCAGATAATGAGGGACCAGTCCCTTTTTCATACTGGTAAGCTGAAAACCTATGCCTGGAGTAGACAGTGTTTATTGTGGAGTCTCTGTGTCCTTTTTTGCCCCAAAATATCTTGTAGTTCCCAGTATGAGTGCTGCTGAGCATCAGCTGCCTGGATCACATCTCAGACACCAGAAGAGTACTGCACAACTTTGGTTCTCAAGTATACCTTAAAAGTGGAAAGGATTTTCCTTCTGTGTGTATTAGCATTTCTTTTCAAGAAATCAAGCCATAATTGCATTTGCTTTTCAAAGCCTTTGTGACTCAACCAAAGTAGTCCAGACATGCTAAGCTGCATGTAGCACCAGTGCCTCAGATCCACAGTGGGGATTTTGCCATGTTTTCCCCTTTTTGTTTTTAATCCCTTTTTGCTACTTTGGGGATTGGTTGGGTTTTTGACAGTTTGGTTGGGTTTGAGGTGGATTTTTTGTTTGCTTGAGTTGAGTTTTTTAATAGTTTCTGTCTCTGATGGCCAGGCATGTTCTAGGCAGAATTCTCATTGAGAGTCCCTCTTGGTGCTGCTTATCCAGTCTGAAGAGCTGGAATGTGCCAGCTGAGAGCCCTACATTGCTATTTCCCCTTTGGCCATCTACCTTTGATCTTTTACTGGTTCCACTTTCCAGTTGTATAAATCCACCTCTTGTCAGCCTGTCTGGGGGCCAAGCTAGAATGTGATGCTTTTTCTTTTGTGAGGGGTTCTCTGTGGGGTGGTGAATCAGCTGGAGTCGCACTGCCTTGCACGCAGGGTATGGTCTTGATAGCAAGTATTAAACACGTTCTCAGATCTCTGGGACACTAGCATGCTTCTCACAAATTGTTATGCCAAAGCAGCCTTTCTCACAGCCTGTGTAGGATTTGTAAACATGCTAGGATCTGACTGAAGCAGCTTTGTATTGTGTATTATGATTTGTGTGCACTTTTACAAACTTACAGTAATTGCTGCGGCCTTCATTGTAAAGAGCAAAAAATAAACACACACAATAAACCCTTTTAATAGGCACCGATCTCACTGGCACTGATCTTGAGTAACTCTGAATAAAAGCAGATGGCAGCAAGCTGACTAGGCTGACCTGCTTTCCCCTTTCATGCAAACATTGCTTATATAAATGGGGGGACACACAAAAAAATTAATGGGCTTGGGCAAGCCACCTAAGGACAGAGACTCCCCGTGTACTTAATGCTTACATCAGCCCCAGGGCTGTTTCCAGTTAGCTTTTCTCTGGAGGGAGAAGTTTCTCACAAATTAGTGGTTCCACAGCTCTGAGCCCATGGTTTAATAAGAACTGATGTACATCTGTCAAGTAAGTGTGCTTAGCTGGCTGGTGGCCTGTGTATTGTGGTTGGTTGTGGAAGACGATCAGGGTAGTCTCTCCTGAACCTGCTGCTCATTTCTGTACGTATAATTGAGCCGAAACTCTCTCTACACATCGTCATCTGTCATGACGTTGTAAAGAGACATTAGATTTTCATGGTCTTGTAGTACTTGAATTCACACTCCTACGTGTTAGCGGTGGAAATGAATTTAAATTGAGATTCCTTATTGTTCTAAATGATATGCCTCAGTATGTCACTGTAACAATGTGTAAGAAATGGCACAGTCGTCTTGTTATTCAGCAGAGCATTTGGTTGGAGTTACTATTTCCAGGAGTTCCAGGAGTATGCTACAACCTCTGCCAGAGATTACAGCCTGAAAAGGCAATTTCATGAGCGAGATTTATTTCAGCTTCTCAGTTATTACCATTTGTATCCCAGTACTTCAATACCAGTTGAACTGGAGTCAGGCACTGTTCCAGCTGTCTCAAATGGACCTGCTGCTGACTCGGTGCTAGTCCAGTTGGCAAATGCATTATAGGATATTCTAGGATAACCATCCTTACTTGGATTAATAGTCATAGAAGTGTCCAGGCTGGAAAAGACATTCAAGATCATCAAGTCCAACACATCCTGGGATGGCAATTCAAGCCCCTCCCTGGGCAACCTGTGCCAAGGCCTAGGACCCTTTCCAGGAAGTTTTTCCTCATGACCAACCTAACTTTCCTCTGGTGCAGCTTGAGGCCATTTCCTCTTTTTCTGTCACCTGTTCCTTGTGAGAAGAGACAACCCTGACCTCTGTACACTCTCCTTTCAAGTAGTTGTAGATGGTGAGAAGGTCTTCCCTCAGTTTCCTTCAGATTAAACAGCTCCAGCTCTCTCAGCTGCTCTGTGTAAGGCTTGTTCCCAGTTAAGGAGACCTCTTATCTTAAATGTCTGGTTTTGTGTGAAAGTTGTGTTTCTTTTATAAAAAGCATCAGTATAAGACCAGGAAGTCCTGTTTCCTTTGGGTGCTGCCAACACACCTCATGGATACTGTACTGTGTCAGGTGAAGACAAGGAATATTACAAACACATATTTAAACTTATAGAAATAAGTGTAGCAACGTGATAGGACAGATGTGGGCTTTGTCTTCAGTATGTGCTGAGTTTGCTTTATTTTTCTGTACGGCAGATGTTGCCCTTTACAATTCAGTGCCTTGTGCATGTTTGAGAGCAATACAACAGAAGGAAGAGCCACTGTGTTTGGTACGGTGATCCTTGGGCAGAGGCAGCTGGACTCCCTTCAGCTATACCTGTTCTTAAAGAGCTCTCAGTTCAGTTTTGAAAGCACTGCAGACAAACTGGAAGGAGACAGCTGTTTGAGTGGGTAGACAGACACTTGTCTTAGTAATTTCCTATGTTCTGAGTGGACATGAGTGATGACTAACCCACAGGTTCTGTCTGCTCCCAAAGCTTTGTTACAAAGGAGATGGGGGATTAACGAAATCTCATTGTTGTCAGCCATTAAACTTGTTTCTGTTTCTAATGCTTTGTGAACCTTCGAACTGCTCCTAGAGGTGAGGCAGAGCTGTAAAGTTATTAATAAAACCCAACTGGCCAATAAAGATGGAGATCTGGATGATTGGTGTCCACAGTCAGATTGTAATGTTATTTGTTTTAATTTTACTGCTTATTATATTGTTTATATTATTTTATTTTATAGGGTTTTTTTATTCTTTTATTGAAAGGACCTGGCTTGCAGGCAGTTTTTGTGCTCATGAACAGTGTCCTCACTGGGTACTTTTATTTGCTTGTATTTCTAGATACTTTAGGAGTGACCTGACCTTCTGCTTCATGCACTGAAGAGAGACCAGGTTTTTCCAGCACCTTTTCTCAATACATAGATACAAAACCTGCCTGTAATTAAATACAAATATATGTTTTCAGTGCCTCTATGATTGATTTGTGAAGACTAGGAGCTTGGGAAACTTTCAAATAAGACAACAGCATGGAGTAAATGTTACCTAGGATGTCTTCCAAGTGAAGAATGCTCTATAAATACTGGTACGGCTGCTCTTTGATAATAATGCTGATTTTGAGAAACGCAGCCTGCCAAAGCAGCTTTCTTCTTAAAAAACAGAGTAAGGATTGGTGAATGAGGATTAAAGTTGTCATGCATGACCTGTGTCTCACTGCTGAGGTTGCACATGGGGCTGCGTTTTGTAATCCTGTTGAACAACATGTTAAAACACTCTTCATCTTCCTCAAAACTTAATTTTGAAAGTAAAATCAGCAACAAATCCTCTTCTCTGAATTACCGGTTGCTAATGTGCTTTAAGTGGCTGCATTTGCAAGGAACAGTAGTAAAAGCTGGAGATGTGTTAAGTTTTGTCTGTGAGCTACTGTGTTCTGGCTTTTATCACAAATGGTGTTATTCAGGAAAAAAAGAAAACCAACCCTACACCTAGGAAAACTTAATGTAGATTTAGAATCTTTGTATCTGTGTTGTCACTCTCCTCTAACCTAAACCTTATATTTCTCTTCTAAAGAAGGAAGAAGTGGGTTTTAAGCTCAGCTCTAAACAACCTGAGTGAAAGTTGTTAAGTGTGACACAAAATGTGTAGCAGCTCTGTAAAATAATTACTTCTTTATTTCTCCCCAGTGCTTTGGCCACAGAGAAGTGACTGTTTCTCTTTGTGTTTGGCATGACTTGGGCTTTCTGTTAGCTCTTTTGTAATGCCCAATTGGTATGTAGTTTTAATAGAAAATAATATGGCGTTCTAATACAAAATAAGATGTAGTTTTAATACAAAATAATATGTGGTTTTATTACAAAATTATACATTGCTTTAATGCAAATTATCAATCTTCAGCCATAGGCAAACAGTGAAAAAGGTTATCCTGCACAGAATAATAGAATGTTCTAGGCTGGAAGGGACCTTCATAAGTCATCTACTGCAACCTCCCTACACAAGCAAGGACATCTCTACCTCGGTCAGGTTGCTCAGAGCCTCATCAATCCTGACCTTAAATGAGTCCAGGGATGGGGTCTCCATCCAGCTGTCCCAGATGTCTCTCTGAGCAGCTCATTCCAGCCATCAACCACCCTCACAGGGAAGGACTTTTTTCTAATCTCCAGCCTAAATCTCCCCTTTCCTAGCTTGAACCCAGTGCTCCTTGTCCTGTCCATACACACCCTTTGGAATAGACTTTCCCCTGCCTTCATGTAGACCCTCCCAGGTACAGGAAGGTCAAAAGAAGGTCCCCCTGGAGCCTTCTCTTTTGCAGGCTGAACAGCCCCAACTCTCTCAGCCTGTCCTCATAGGAGAGATGCTCCGTTCCCCTGATCATTCTGGTGGCCTTCCTCTGGATGTGCTCCAGTCTGTCTGCATCTTTGTTGTGCTGGGGGCTCCAGAACTGGACACACAGTACTCCAGGTGAAGACTCCCCAGGGCAGAGTAAAGGGGCAGAGTCACATCTCTTGATCTATTGGCCACATCTTCTGAGTCTGGTAGGATTATATTTGTGTTTTGCCTCAAAATTGTGCAATCAAAGCAAGTTGGGCTTCATATGGGATGATTTGCTGAGCTCCATCCTAACTTGGATTGTAACATCAGAGTAGTAATCACACATCTGCATATCATGACCTTATTTAGCACACTATACCTATTGCAAGACTTGGGCAGAGCAATGTTGGTGTAAAGGCATTTCAACAGCTGCTATTTCTGTCCTTGTCCAGCCATTGTATCTTTAGTAGAAATAAAAGGCATGGAATTTGCTGGCAGTTGCTTCATTTCTGGGTTTTTTTCTTTTTTAGTTTGTTTTAATAATCCTAAGACCATAATCACAGATCTTGAGAAAATGGTTTTATTTACTTTATAGCTGTCATTGTGCCCTGTTACGTAAATCAAAATTATAAATGGGAAATATTTACTGGTTTGAGTTACAGTGTAAATACAAGATTAAACTTCTTAAAAGTGCATGTAGCTTATTTCAGTAATTGGAGCTGCTCCTAGAGACAGGCAAGCGGGGAGAGATTACTCAGGGAATTCTTGCTTCTGAAGATGAAGCTTCCTTCCTGATTAAAAAAGAAGAGACAGAGAGAGAAAAGAAAGGGGGGAGCAGTTTCCTGTTGGTGTCCTCTCTGTAACTGAGGTCGGGCTGTTGTGCCTCTCCTGCTCCCACTGGCCTTTCATGCTGTCCTTTGTGGAGGTGTTCTCTGATGAGCCATGTCCAAACCCATTTTTACAAAAGCATTTGGGGTTTGCCTCTGAAGGCAGATGTGGACTTTAAAGAGATTTTTGCTCCTCTCTTCATCTGCTTTTAAATGCAGGGCTACAGCAACCCTGGTATCTGCAAAGTTGTGGCTCTATAAAGGCTGATCTGTTCCTAACATTCATAATCGTCTAGAAATGGCCCAGCAAAGAGACTCAACCCCAAGTTTCAACCATGTATAAAAAATGTGTTCTGACCTCCATATTATACGATGTGAACAATGAGTAATAGCAGCACTGCAGGCAGAATCTTCTCTGCTACAATGTGACAACCCACATTGGAGGTTTCAAGAATTTGGCTTTGTTTTTGGAAACAAGCCTCATCATTCTCTTGGATAGATGTTTGAGCTCAGTAAGAGCTCAGCACTCAATGGCTCTGTTGGAGTGTTGGCTCTGTGCTTATGGCAGGAAACTCAAGTGAAACCTTGCTTTTTTTACCTGCAGTGTTGACGATGGTTCTGAATGCAGCCAAGGCTATGTGTCAGTTGTTCTTTTGAAGGAAAACCATGCTTATGTGCTTGAGAACCACAGCAGGCTCAGCAAAGCTAGAACTACTAGAGAGGACTATTAAGGCCTGACTCCATTCAGTAGGTGTTGGGTTGTTTTTTTGCTTTACTGTCTGTCCAGTATGCTGTTAAATGGGGACCATACACTCTTACCTGTGTTTTGCAAGTCTGCACAGGAAGTGAAGTGCTTATAAAGAAGACAAGTCTTCATGTCTACCCATCGAAGGCCTGAGGGATGTGTTTAGGAGATGTCTCCATCATGCACCACCACTGTCTTGGAGCTAGATGATCTCTAAGGTCCTTTCCAGCCTAAACCGTTCTGTGGTGGCTTGGAAATGCATGAATTAGCCACCAAGCAATTTCTAGAAGCAGTGAAGCTCAGATGATGTGTGGTGATATGGTAAAGCTGATGAATCCCAGGACAATGTGATTGCACAATGCATCCAAAATTCCTTCTCTGAAAGGGTTATTAAACATTGGGATGGGCTGCCCAGGGAGGTGGTGGAGTCACCAGCCCCACAAAGGCATCTAGATGTAATGCTGAGGGACATAATTTATTGGTGATCTGGCAGGCAGTGGTTGGACTTGATGATGTTAAAGATCTTTTCCAGCCAATCTATGACTCTGTCTGTAGGTGATCCTGCTCTGGCATGGAGGGTGGACTAGATGATCTTTTGAGATCCTTTGCAACCCCTAACACTTTGTCATCCAGTGTGATGGATTGCAGTGTGTGTCTGCATTTTGTACCACACTGGCTGAGGTAACTTGTCTTTTTGAGTGTGCCATCTCTCCATTCCTACGCCTGTAGAGCACTGCAGTGCAGATCCTGCCAGAGGGAATATTTTGAAGTCTATGAAAAGAAAGTTCAGATGTTTTCACTCTTGAGAATGAAACTGCAGAAGGCCTTTAGAGGTCTGACTTATTGTGCAATCTCTGTAAGTAATTTGTAATCAAAATACCTTTGCACATGTCACTTCCATATTTCCTGTAATAAAACAGCAAGAGCAATTAAGATTTTGGACCATAATTTTCTACAAGCTTCTAAAAAGCAATGAGCTGGGGATTTTTTGAGTTAGGGCTGAAATAGCCAATTTTCTAATTGCTGATTGTTTAAAAAAAAGAAGCTTGGTGTTAGCTATTGGAATAGATTTTTAACTGGAGCCTGACAGGCAAAACTGTTACTAACATAATTGATCGGAAGATTCCTTCTAAAAAAAATAAAGTAGGAGAAATTTAAGTAAGAAACCAGAAGTTGTCTTCACAAAAGTGGAAGACATCTGTACTCTGGTAACTCAGCCTGTGACCTCCTGGGTTTTATACATTTCAAATCAGAAAGAATCAGTAAATATGCTGCCATATGTGTGCAAATGTCTGTACTCACACACTGTGTGCTGTGTATCTGTAATATCGTTCTGACACGGTTCAGAAAGTTGTCTGTGGTCTTGGCATTCTTGGGGAAACGTTAGATTAATATAGCTGCCTTCGTTGTGTCGTTTTTTTCTTGTTTAAGTAGGTGTGTGAAGGCTGGTGCTACATAAATGAATTATACGGAAGACTTTGGAGGAAGAGAGGGCTTGTAAACGAGACTGAAATTAATGAATATAAGAATTAGAAATCAAAACTTTATGTTTAGTCTGAGTAGAAACAATTCCTTAAACCATAACCACATGGCTGTTTCTTGTTTGTATCAACTCTGGTTGACTGTTATTGTCTTCTGTTAATTCTCTGGGGCAGTGGCCTGACTTTGTTGAATGAGCCAATTGTTTTCCTTTGTGTTGCCCATCAAGTAAGTCCCCATCTGGTTTGTATCAGACTGTTTTCACAGCCAACAACTGCTGCCTTTTCTATATCCTGACACTTAAGGGCCCCATGCTATCAAAGCATTGCTGTGATAGCCTGTCTGGCTGGGCCCATACAGCTGTGCCGTGCAGCTTGAAACTATTACCCGAGTAGTGGTAACTTAGAACTTGAACTGGCTCTTATTCCCATTGGTGTCGTGTGTACAGTGAACAGAATACATTTTTGTTGAACTCCGTGTTTGGCCAAAAAAATTCATTTAAAGCCCTAATTTTTTTAGTTTATGTGATTGGTTAGGGTTTTTTTTATTTTCCAGCGGCTTCCTGTACCGAGAGGCAGTTTAGTGTTCTTCTGAAACATTAATGAGTACAAGGCAAGCGATATTTGTTTAAGGCAATGTTGTTATTGCTTACTTTTATGGTGCATTAAAGCTCAGTAAGTGAAAATTAAACAAGCAAATGAATCTTAATGAGGATTTTTCTTATCAGATTTAGAATTCATTTACAGGAAACTTTCTGTTGTGTGAATAATGCTACACCCTGGCTGCTGTGGTGCTCATGCTTCTAGTAGCTTTCTCAGACTACAGGTACTCATTGACAAATGAGCAATGAATCCCCTATAAGCTGTTTTATTTCTCCTCTGGAGGAGAATAGTGCAACTTGCTCTGTAACCTGGGCAATAAAATTATAACTGTTTGCATTGCAGAGTGACTGAGAGGTGCAGGTATGACCCAGGCCCCTTTCTGCCAACCTTCCTACACGGTAGGAAACAGTCTTGTTCTGAGAGACCTTGCAACTTTCACTCCCTCCAGGGTTTAAAACAGAGCATATTGCATCAAATAAATGACATTTAAATGTTGTCTGGTTAAAGTAAAGTAATCTTTAAGCATTTGTTTTCCTCTCCAACTCTCAGAGAGAGTAATGATGAGGAGAAACATATTCCCTAGCTGTATATATTGAATTTTAAGTATATTCTGGACTCATTTCTTTCATGACATTTAAAAGAGTGAATGAAAGAAAATAATGGATAATGTTTTTATAATTTCAGTTCTGACTGTGAATGTGTGCAAAAAACTGCTAGAAAGAGGATTTGATGTATCTAATACTCACAGAGTCAGCGTTCCTCAACCTGGGAATGCATGCGTGTGTGTGTGTATAATGTGAATGAACTTATTTGAAGTAAAATACTGAGGAGCCATTAAATTCCATGAGACACACAAGAGAATGGTTGCCTTTATGCTTTCCCTACTGGTGTGCACTAGGTGTCATTGTGGCAGATGAGGGTTGTGCTAAATAATTGGGTTTGTGCCATTGTCAGGTGTAGGGAAGGTTTGCAAAAGCTACTTTCTTAAGAGATTTCCATGATTGCTCTTTGTATGAACCCTGTACAAACCCTACATTCATGAGTTGCAGGGTGTGCTCTAGGGTAGTGAACAGACCTGGAGAAAAGGAGGTTCAGAGGAGACCTTACCATTCTCTACAGCTACCTGAAGGGAGATTGGAGCAAGGAGGGCCTCAGTCTCTTCTCTCAAGGAACAAGCTATAGGACTAGAGGAAATGGCTGCAAGTTGCACCAGGGGATGTTCAGGCTGGATATTAGCATTTCTTCACTGGAAGAGTTGTTAGGCATTGGAATAGGCTGCCTAGGACAGTGATAGCAGTATTGAAAGGGTCTGTAGAACTAGTACTTAGAGACATGATTTAATAATGACTTGGCAGTGTTGGGTTAATGGTTGGACTTGATGTTTTTAGAGTTCTCTTCTGACCAAATTGATTCTGTAATTCTTTGACCCAGGCCTATGTGTCATTCACATGGCACTAGTCACGTCCCATCAGCGCACAGTAGCCCACACCTCTGCAAGGAAGCTGCTCCCACACATGCCAGCTCGATTTCCGTACACCCTTTTTTGCAGTACAGATTTCCCTGTGTTTTGGCCAGGAATATTTAAACTCAGGCATCTGATAAATGATTTGTATTCAGGCTGCTTATTAATCATGCTTGTGGCCCAAAGCAATGAAGAAAGCTATTGATGAACTGAGTGCAAACCAGGTCTGGCACCAACAGCTTGAACTGGGAAGAGTGAATATCCAAGAGCTGAAATGCTTTCTAAGATGAATTGGCAGTAGATACTAGAAGGGATTGTCCCCATCAGTTAATGCAGCCAGAGTTTGAAATTTCAGCTTGTGTTTACACACAGCAGCTTCAGAGGTACAGAACATCTGCCCAAATGAGATCCTAATGGAAACGAGCATGTTTGGTGTCTCAGTAATCACTGCTTGACTGCTGCTGTAAGGTTTGTGCAGAGCCACTCCTG
The DNA here is from genome assembly GCA_013397515.1 of Upupa epops. Lineage (NCBI taxonomy): Eukaryota > Metazoa > Chordata > Aves > Bucerotiformes > Upupidae > Upupa > Upupa epops. The sequence continues at coordinate 210,853 of VZRI01002286.1, read as the reverse complement.
TATTCCTAACAGCAGTTGCTGGTTTCACTGGTGGGTCAGTAATGAAATCTTGAAGAGACACAAGTGTTTGTGGGAGCAGACTGCAAGGTTTTATCTGGCTTTTTACAGCAGTTAACAGAGATGGAGGTGGACATCATGTTAGAATCCAGTAGCCAAAGAGAGCTAAGAAAGTGCTGTAGTGGCTGGATAATGCAGCATAGATGTAGAGCAATAGTTTTCTGCAGTTTATTTGTTCTACTGATTTAGAGCTCAGATTCACCCAAGTACTGCAGAGGAATTTTGGTCTTGCTCTTTCCCATGTAACAGGCCAAGCTTCTGGGATTGTTTTGTTGGGGATTTTTTGCACAGAGGAATGCTTATCTCCGTTGCATAAAGTTGAACCATTTCACATTTTACCTAACTTTAAAATAGCACAGCATAAAGATGTCTTGTGTACTCACAGACCTTTCCAAAACTCTGGTTCTGGGCATTAAATTGTAGAGGCAGCGTTACTTGTCATCACACTAGGTACTCACTCATTTCAAGTGAAGATTTAGATGGTTTTTGGCAGAATAGGGTCTGGACATTTAGATAATGGCAGTATCCCAGCATATCTTCCAGTAAAGACATTTAATGTTTTCCTTATTTTAACATACACTTACTCTGCAGACTACAACTGTATTCTTTCTGAGCTAAGAGAAAAATGACTCGTCTCTCTGAAATTTCAAGAATTGCTTATTCCCAGTACATTTTTTCACAGTTAATTGATAGAAACAAATGACAGGACCTTTAGTAGCCACGGTCTGCTGGCTTGAAAGGAGGTATTTAAAACAAACAGAAATATGCATAGAGACATCCTAATGTTTATTAGAATACATCACTGGAAAATGCTAACTGTTTTTGGGTTTGCAGCTCTAAGTGGGTTTGCTAACTGGTTTTGTTCTGTTTGGTTTGGTTGTTTTTTTTCCTAGGGAAGGCATTCACTATCTCCTTTTAAAAATGTGTAGTTACAAAAATTGACTTATTGTGCTGTAGTTTAAGGAAGACATTTTAATACACCAGATCTTGGTAATGGTAGCACAGTAATAGGAGTCTTGACAAACTTTCTCCATATGGAGAATCTCATATTTTTTTCTACATGAAAATCATCAAAACAAATGCATAGAGTCATGTGGAATACTGAAATAATCAAAATAGAGAAATACACTATTTTGTTTGTGACTATCTAGAAAAATACTTGGTATTGAACAGGTTTTTTTGCAAGGGACCTCTGGAGATCATCCAGTCCAACCTCCCTGCTAGAGCAGGTTCTCCTAGGGCAACGTGTCCAGGTGGGTTTTGTATGTCTGCAGAGGAGACTCCACAGCCGCTCTAGGCAGCCTTCCTTCATCCTGACTGTGAAAAAGTTTTTCCTTATGTTCAAACTGAATCACCTGTGTTCTAGTTTAAAACCATTACCCCTTGTGCTGTTGCTGAGTACCACCAAGAAGAGTCTGGTCCCATCCTCCTGACACTCACCTTTTAAGTATTTACAAGCATGCATGAGATTCCCCCCTCAGTCTCCTCCTCTCCAGGCTGAACAGCCCCAGCTCTCTCAGCCTCTCCTCATAGGGCAGATGCTCCAGCCCTCTGATCAGCCTAGTGGCTCTAATTACATTTCATTTTTTATTACTAGAATAGAAAAATTTCCCTTATTGGTGAAGAGTGACTTGCAATGAGGAAATGGTGCCTGTTGCTTCCATTTGAATCTGAGTGCCATGGCTGGAGGGAACATAAACTTCTTGCCCAAGAAATCCTCTTGTCTTTTTGAGGGAGAACTCATCAAGGTCTCCCATCACTCTTTTGATAGAAAGCAGCTTGTGAATTCACTGAAAATTGTCCTTTGTAACCATTTTTTTTGGAGAGTCAGGTAGCTGAGGAGTTAATAAGGCTACATAGTGTGCAATGCATAGTGAGCACATGCAACCAGGCATCGCTGCAGATAAGATGCTCAGTTTTGATCTGCAACATGCTGAACCTTTCTGATAAGTAGATTGTTATATGTGCATCCCAACAGATAGGGACAGCCATGCTTCAAAGACATGAGAGCAGCACTTGGACTAACTGTCAGTAATTTAACTGCCTGGGACAAATTGGTCTAAAGATGGGAGGGGACTCCACGGTAACCCAGTGTCTATCCTGCCTAGGACACCCGTTTACAAAAGAATGTAATTTGTCCCCTTACTGGGACACTTTAAGCAGGAACTGGAAATACAGAATTGTAGAATCATTGAGTTGTTTAGGCTGGAAAAGACTTGTAAGATCACTGAGTCCAACCATCAACCCAGCTGTTCCAAGACCACTGCTAAACCCTGTCCCTGAGCTCCAGATCACCATGACTGTGAAACATAGCCAGGGATGGTGATTCAGCCCCCTCCCTAGGCAGCCTGTTCCAAAGTCTGAGGAGCCCCTCAGTGAACAGCTTTCCTGGATGTCTAACCTAAACTCCTGGCAAGACTTGAGGCCATTTCCTCTTGTCCTGTTACTTGTTCTGTAGAAGAGACCAACCTCTCCACCTCTCTCAACTTCCTTTCAGGTAGTTGTAGACAGCAATAAGGTCTCCCCTCATCTTCCTCCTCTCCAAACTAACCAGCTCCAGCTCCCTCAAATGCTCTTCACAAAGTTTGTTCTCCAGTCCCTTCACTAGCTGTGTTGCCTGTCTCTGGACCTGTTCCAGCCCCTTGATGACCTTCTTTATCGAGGTGCCCAAAACTGACCCCAGTACTCAAGGTGTGGCCTCACCAACGCTTGGTACAAGGGGACAATCACTTCCCTACTCCTGCTGGCCACGCTATTTCTGATACAAGCTAGGTTGCATGTTCATTTTCAAACCCACTGCATCCTAATTTGTAATGAAACATTACTGAATTTGTTAGTTCAGCCTTAATTACTTGTGTAAATTACTTTTTAATTATTTTTTAAATAAAACCAGGCTGTGTAACTTAAGAATTGATTTTTTTTGTTCATTTGCCCCTCCCCATGTCAGCTACAAACGCTATTATGTCTAGCACTGTGCTACGATATAGATAAGCTGGAGGCACTGTAGCCGCAATTAATACTGCGAAGATACAAGGTCTCAGTGGAGCCAGCTCTCCTGCTGGGATTGTGGTGAATGATTTCCTCATCCTGAGGGAAGTCTGCACAACTTTATCTTAAAATTTAGTGTGAATCCTCACTATCGAGCAGTTCATTTACCTTTTTTTTTTAGCTTCTTTGTTTTATTTCAGATACTGGCATTAAATTGTCCTTTGTATCCCCAAATGTGAGGGTGTGAACAGCTGAGCTCAATATATGATGCCAGCATGCTTCGAAAATTCCCTTCCTGTCCACTTAACATGTCAGGCTTTGCAGAAGATGAGAAACAGGCTGATATGTACGTCATGTTCACTTTCACAGAAGAAATAAAATATTAATTACACAATTAGATATGCAGTTTTTTAATTATCACTTGTCAGATTCTCCTGATTCCACCAGCTGTTTACCCACGTTGTCTCCTGTGGATTTAGAGCTTTCTTCTCCCCCTGAGCCCTGTGCAAATTACGCGTTTTCCTGGTGTTTTTCAAAGACTCTGGGCCAGTAACAAACTGACTTCTGCTACTTTTTCACTTTGAAATAAAAGCAGCTGCTTCAGACCCTTTACCACAGACCCCTTCTCTCTGGCTGCAGTCAAGAAACTGAAGTGTTTTGAAGTTAAGAGAAAACTGTTTCTAGCCAACTGCACATCCAAAATTCAGGGGAATCTCTATGGAAAAATCAAAGTAGCTGTTCATATTTCTTCCCAGTATTAATAATCATTGCAGTTATTTTAAAAGGTCATTCCACATCTTTTGCAAGTGTTTTGCTGGGAAACACAAGCAAGAGTTGTGGTCAAGGAATGAACTTGTTAAACAGAAAATCTGCCAGACCTAGGGGCAGGGAGTAGATTTGAGGCACCAAGAGGAAATATTTATTTAGTAAACTCTGCAATCTCATTCCTAGATGTTTTTGGAGCTGCTTTGTGTCTGCCCTTCCCTATCAGTCTGTATGTTAGGATTTTGAAAAATCTGGTTCTAGTTTATTTTATGTATTTCTAGTTTTTGTTCTGTTGAGGTTTGCTATTGGTGGGGTTGTATTGTGTTTTGGAAAACCACTGAACCTTGATCTCATACTCGAGAGGAGGAAAAACCATTTTCAAAGATTGTGCTTTGAAGAATTTGTTAGCTGCTTTGCCTGTGTCCCACCCTCCTTTACTTATCCAGTGTGGGGATCGGAATTTGTTTTCACAAGTATTTATGGCCAGGATACACATCAGGATTTAAACAAACAAGCAAACACAAGGGAATGTGTGTGTCTGTGTGTGTATGTTCCCTGTCCTTGTATGCAGAGGTTCTATGAGTACATTACACCATGGGAAGGTGGAATTTGCCAAGTTTAGGTCAAAACTTGAACTGAACTCAGACTATATAGTTTTCTGTCTCTGCTGGTGTCTGTGGCCCACTTAGGGAGGTTTATGAGTTGGCTGAAGCCTTTGAGAATGAAGTCGTGTTTTTTCAGCTCAAGCAGTAGACTCATGCTTTTAAATCCAGACATTTTTGGCTCATGTCCTTGCGATGTCAGTCCATTTCAGTAAAACAACTGAAGTGTTTTAATGGTAAATCTGTCCCTTTCATGTAACTCGGCCCTAGACATTTGGTCTAAGTTTATCCAGAGTTTTTTCTGTTTGTCGTGAAACCAGCGGAGTTAGGGGCAGGTTAGATCTGACTTCCCAAAACAGAACCACATGCTGTTGCAGAACATCTTGTTCTTGCTTTCTGCACTTCTAGCCCAGAGGAAGGCAGTGCTTTGACCTGCAGCCTGGGGCTCTGCTCTTAGAAAGCATTTATTAATGAGAAGAGAATCCCTGCCCTAAAACCCCCACATGCTTCAGCATTTTTGCTTCATTTCTGGCAGAGCTGAGAAAGGACATCTTATCCATAAGAACGTAAGTAGGCTTATGAATTCAAGTAGGCAGGGCTAGAATAGTGGAGGAACTCTCATTTCTAATGAATGGATTTGTCCAAATAGATTATTTGAGAAACTATTGATGGTCTTAATATTCATAGAATTATGAAATCATAGAATTGGAAAAAACCTTTAAGATCATTGAGTCCAGCCATTAACTGTCCCAAGGCCTCTGCTAAACCATGTCCCTAAGACCCAGATCTACATGTCTTTGAAACATGTCCAGGGATGGCAATTCAATCACTGATGTATTCTTGTTAATGTCCTCAAGTTGCATCAAGGGAGATTTAGATTGATACTAGAACAAAATCCTTTACTTGCAGAGTGGTAGGGCACTGGAACAGGCTGCCCAGGGAGGTGGTAGAGTCACCGTCCCTGGAGGTGTTTAAAAGGTGAGTAGCTAAAGCACTTGAGGCCATGTTAAGGGTTAGGGAGATGTTGGGATGAAGGTTGGACTTGATGATCCTGGAGGTCTTTTTGAGCCATAATGATTCTATGATTCTTCACCATCTCATGGCCAGGTAACTAACTCCTTCTCATACCCCTTTTCATCTTTAAAAGCCATTAAATTCCGATAGCATTGGGCTGTGTAGCTGATACACAGGCTATAGCCAGACATGAGTCTGAACTGGAAATGCTGTATGTAATTATAATTAGTACCATTACAGACATTGCAGTGTATCTTCTCCTTTTAGTGTAGCCTTCAGAATTGCTTACATCAAAATACAGAGGTTTCCTGTCAGCACATGTTAGCTCAGCTAGGCTGGAATAATTTTAATTTTGCTGAAAATGCTGCTCCTCGGGTTGCTGTACAGCGTGACACCTCCAAGGTTATCTAGTCCAACCATCACTCACACAACCCCACCCTGCACTAAACCCTGACCCCCAGGGCCACATCTATTCATTTTTTGAACTGACTCCTCTCCTTGGGTAGCCTGTTTCAACACCTGACCACTCTATCAGGGAAGAAATTTTTCCTAATGTCCAATCTAAACCACCCCTGGCACAGCTTGAGGCTGTTTCCTCTTGTTCTATCACTAGTGACTTGGGAGAAGAGAGCCACCCCGACCTGTTTACAACCTCTTTTCAGGTAGAAAGACTATTAAGTCCAACCATTATCCCAAGATAAACCCTGTCCCAAAACTCCAGATCATCAAGACATTACAAAACACATCCAGGAATGGTGATTCAACCCCATGTGTGGGCAGCCTGTTCCAAGGCCTGAGGACCCTTTCCTTGAAGCAGTTTCTCCTGATGGTCAATGTAAACATCCCCTGGAACAACTTGAGGCCATTCCCTCTTGTCCTATCACTTGTTCCTTGTGAGAAGAGACCAATGCCCACCTCTGTGCACCCTCCTTTTAGGTGGTTGTAAAGAGCAGCAGGGTCTCCCCTCAGCCTCCTGTTCTTCAGACTAAACTAAACCCTAGTTCTCTCAGCCACTCCTCATCAGACCTGCTCTCCAGGCCCTTCCTTCACTAGCCTCATTGCCCTTCTCTGAACCAGCTGAATGTGAATGGTTGAGTCTTTCTTTGGTACCATAGAGCTGTCCATGGACACATAGACTTGACACACACTGGCACAAGTACAGCCCTCACATCTTTGCTTATGGGTAAGAGGAGGAGATAAATTGGCCCTGTTGATGGTGGGTTTATTACCTTTGGGTTTGTAGGTGTCCTTTAGTTTGCATTTATGACTAAACAATTTCTGACAGCTCTGTTTCCCTGCTAACAGCCTCTGTAACTAAATCCCAGAGGTGTTTTCTTTTTTTTATTTTAAAAAGAAAAAACAAGATGGAGGAATGATGCAGGAAAAAAATAATCACTTTCAGTGACAATGTTAAGATGCTGAGGTACAGACCTGCAGGTGCTGTGCTATCCCCAGAGCTCCCAACACTCCAGATAATGCCATCTGGAGGATGTTATTTGTTGGGACAGGACAGTGTTTTAAACTTTGAAGTCAGTCATAAACAAAGCAAGGCAGCTGGAATCTGGCAGAAGAAGAAACAAGCGGTTCACATCAACTCATGCTATTAAAGGAATGAGAGTGCTGTGCTGAGGTTGTTTTCACATACGCGGGGAAGTTTATTCTTGCTCTAGGATCTAGCTGCTTCAGATGTTAGGTTGGAGAGGAATGGAAGGGTTACAAGGGGTTATTTTTGAATTTTAGGAAGTAATATGTATGTAATTAAAATTTTAGGAAGTTGTGATTAGAGTAATGATGGTTCCTGTTTTCTACTGAAACAATAGCCTGGGCCCTGATCCTTTAGACCCCTCCCAATTTTGTGTCTCAAGGATCGCTCTTTTTGTTTCTAAAGTACGGGTCTGGCTTATCTCCACGGAGATTCCAACTGGAAGTTTTATTTAATGTATGGGCACCGACTTGAATGACTTCAAGCACATGGTTTTTATTTGGCTTAAAAGTCAGACTTTCTTAGTCTTTTTATTTTGCCAAATAGAAAATTTTAAAAAAAAAAATGAAAGACTTAACATTTCTCTTTGTTCTTCTGGTTGCCATATGGTGTCGGGAACCAAACCTCCCTTCGGTGCGTTTAATTCCTTTTCCATTTGGCATGCTTTCACCATGCACTTGTATGTAGGAAACCCTCCGCGTGACGGTATGTCTCGGAGAAAAACTCCCTTCACAGGTCACCGGATGGTTGACACACCATTAATTTTTATGTTTCTGTTAAACTAAGATCTGGAAATTTAGTCCTGTAAGCAAATTGCCAAGAACAGGAAAAATTTCCAAACTGAAACGCGACCTTTTCCATCCGTGGGTCACCAAGATGTTTTCAGTCACTGTTGAGTTGCTGCCAGTCAGGGGACCCTCACAGGATGATTCTGTGTCACTTTGCACTGTTGATGTCATTGTATCCTACTCAATGGCAACAATGAATTGGGAGAACTGGAGGTCACCTCAGGTCACATATTCTGTTTAATGGGTTTTAACAAGGGACATTTTTATAAATACATCTAAGTGCATGATTACAAAATTGTACTGAGTACTTCCAGAGCCTCCCAAGAGAGGGAAGGAGCTGGGAAGGTTACCTGCCTTCCTGTCCCACACTACTCTGGAAATGCAGGAATTTTCCAATCTGTTTTTGTGGCCTAGGAGAAGAACATAAAATCTGTTCAAATCTGCATATCTGGAGCAGTAGAGAGCTCAGTTTAAGAGGAAACCATCTTAGTATCAGTTATGAGCTGTGCTCTGATGGGGGGAAGGAATAAAAGGGATATCACGTTGTTAGATTACACAAAAGCTTGTGAGAGTAATGTAGGGGCTTGGGCCAAGGTAGAGTTTCAGGACTAGCAGCTTTCTAAGCCAGAAAGTTTCAGCTATGGAGCAGAATCTCCCAGGTGGCTGAAATTGAATATCTGTAGGTTTTTTTGAGTTAAATGCTGAAAATCCAAGTTCTGCCTTTTCTGTGTGCATCTAACAAAGTTGAAGACTTCAGATTTCTCTTTAAAAAGAGAGAAACTTAGGGGTATTTTTGAGCTTATCTTTTAGGATATTTAGGTGACCTAGGTGACTAGACAGCTGGTAAATTTTCTGTTGAGTAAACAGATGGAATTATGCTTTCAGTTTTTCTGTCCTTCTAGCATTTTATATCAATCACAAAACTGACCTCTAGTATATCTGTAAAGTATGTCAGTGTACGTGTTAGGATGAACACAAGGTAATAGGATATTTTATTTCAGCACCCCGGAGTCGAATACCTGGAAAGTTACTGTAGAGCCTTGAGATATGAGAGTAGTCATATTTTTTGGGTTTTTTCTTCTTTTCTCAATGTTTTCCTTTTTTTCTCAAACTTTTAACAAACCTGAAAGCAGCTGTTGAAACAATGACATCATGGAATGCAACATGACTGTGGAAATTATGAACCAAGTCGAGCCTTGAAAGCATCAAACTACATACAGCACTGGGGAGTTGCTTCAGTGTTCGGGATGATTTACAGAGTTTGCTTGGGCATTGCACATTTTGTTTCTTTACTGTGTGTCAGCTGCACGTCGGACTAAATAAATCCTTTGATTGCTTTCAGTTCCAGTTCCTCTTCTGAACAACCTATTTTTATCACACAAATGCAGCTCATGGAAATACTTAGTGGACTCAAGTTGTGCCAGGGGACATTTAGATTGGGTATCAGGAAAAGCTTCTTCACTGATGGAGTGGTCAGGGATTGGAACAGGCTGCCCAGGGAAGGGGTGGAGTCACCATCCCTAGAGGTGTTCAAAAAACAAGTGGATATGGCACTAGGAAATGTGGTTTTGTGGGCATGGTGGGATTGGGTTGATGGTTGGACTTGATGATATTGTAGGTCTCTTCCAGCCTTAATGATTGTATTCTATGATTCTATGACTTCTGGAAAAACAAGACAGGCATTGCTTGCAAATCTTTGTGCTGTTACTACCCTAAATATGCTTTTGAGTAACGTTCAGATGTAGGATTTCTCAGGTAGTCATCGTGCTTGTGTATCAGGTTTGCTCAAGCCCGTGCCAACCCAAACATTGGCACCTCTGCTTTGTGGAGGGATTTGAGTTTGGGTAACAAACTTCTGAGGAGAGTCTAGTGACTCTGTGGACATTGCTTCCATGGGTTGCTCCATGTAATGGTTTTCCTGACTTTGGCCTTGTTCTTGTTTGACTTCCTACACCGTTGACTGCGATTCTGCCATGAAAAACAGCAAATGAAATTTTATTTTAGCAGTGGGACTTTGTTGTTTTAATTAGCCATTTGAAGTGTGCTGTGCTACAAGTCAGATGAAGGCACATTAACACTACAGTGACATAGTAGATAATTAGCTGGGGTGACGACAGCCTCACTTCTTGGTTTTATTGGGAAAATAGTATTCTAATTACCTGATCTATCACCGGGGAAGAGAGAATTGTTATAGCTTATTGGAATAAGAATAAGCACCAAGAGAGCCTTTGCTCTTGTTACACAGACTCGTATGTGCTTGTTTTGCTCATAGTTATTGCTCTTAAAATAAATGGCCCAAGGACAACTGAAATCTCAAAATGCTCTTTCTATAGTTTTGTGAGCGTTGCATCACACTTTCCATCCCACTCCATTTCTCCTGTCCTCCTTCATTCTGCATCTGTAGCTTGATTCATGTCTTGCTCCCCCAGCTTTGCAAATAAACGCATCTTGTCTCCTTCCTCTGGCTAAATATAGTCGCTCCTCCCCATGACCCTTCTCCCTTATCTCTGATATCTGGCTACAGGTTGGTTTCTGTTCATCTGGTGGTTCCCAGACAGAAGGACTTTTCATCACTGTGATCATAGTGATCCTTCACAGCTGTACAGTGACTCAGTGCTACTGAAGCTTTGTGGAACACGTCCTGCTTCCTTGCAGGAGCTGCTGGCACAGCAGTGGCTGAGCTGTGGGGGGGGTTGTCCCTCTCCCAGGATATCCCATATTTTGAAGGGTCATATCGCAGGAATGGGAAGTGGCTAAGGTGCCATGTCGGGCTTGCTGGAAGATGAATGTGGCTTGTGAAGTCCTGCGAGACTTCACATCTCTGGGGGGAGGCTGTGCACTTTTCTCTGGAGTGTGCCAGCAGATAAAAGAAGGGAGATAAACCACAGAGGAGTAGCAAGAAGCACCTTTAGTGAGTCAGGGAATGAGTTGGTGATAGAAAAGAGCTAAAACAACTGCTGTTGTTTGGGGCAGCTGAAGCATTGATAGGCTGTTTCTCTCCATAGAACTTGTAGACAATGGCTCCAACTGGGATTGCTCTGCTTTTTGTGATTGTACAGAGGTATGTATTCTGAAGCACCTCAATGTTTTCTAAAGGTTTGGTACAGGTATGCATCCACATGGAGAGAAAATTTAGAATGACTGTCAGCATCTGTAGATCTCATTTCAGTTCTGTGGAAGACACCAATACACATATTTCAAATTATTCTGGAGATTGTATATGTATGTGTGTGTAAATAGAACCCAGTGTCTATATGCATAGAAAAAGCCCTTTGTTACTTGATAAAGAGCTTCAGATGGCTAATAACAGCACTCTGAAATGCCTCAGAACTGTGGGCAGTAGGAGTGTCTGTGTCTTTGTGTTTCCATGAAGTGATGCAATATGGAGATGAGTTCAGTACAGTTCGGTTGTTTGCCAGTCACCAAATAATGTGCTTGCTTCTATTTATGTTTTTTTTTCAATTTTTTCCTTAGGGCAGGAAGCTGGCCCACATCTAAATCCCCATGTTTCTGTGGCGAAGATGTCAGTGAAGCTGTTTTCCTCGAGCACAGACAGCCAAGCACAGGGTATGAGTAGTGAACATGGCGATTCAGGTTCTTCAGGGACAGAAACCTTTTAAAGCTTGTGGCTCTTTCTGACAGTCGCTGTCTGAAGAATTTATCATTGGCACATTTGTCTGCTTGTGTGATAGTCTGGGTGTTTCATCAGAATCTCTTTTGTTCTGTACTGCTTATTACAGTTTTTTATGATTGTAAATTTAGGCAATGATTCTGTTTGTGAATATATAAAATACTTTTAAGCAAATAAAATGCAATATTTTCAGAACTGTTGTGAGTTTAAATCAATGAAAGCCATTTAAATAGCCGTTTTGTGTACAGATGGACGTGGAGGTGATGGATATTAAAACCCATGGCAAATGTCTGTCTCACTGGTGGCAAAATATGCTTGGCTCAATGTAATGTCAGTAGCATCAAAACCAAAGAGAAATATATTTAAAGCCAAAGTTAGTATGAAAATTGTGTTTCTAGTTATCATCAGAGCTTGCTCATCCTTAGAACACTGCTGTTATAAGACGGAAACACGAGATTGTAGGCAAAAAAGGCCATCGGTTTGTACTGTTATTATGAGGAATCTCCTTTTAAGAATTTTTCAGCATTTCAGTGTTTGTTTCCCTGAAGATTTTTTTCCAACTTTGATCATGGCTGCATGAGAGATCATGCAGGTAAGGCTACTTGTTTACCTTTTTTACTATAAATTTCTCCTGCTGTGAGACAGAGCTAGTTGTTGCAGTCTCAACCTTTTGAAAACCCAGTGATCTTTAGTCAGCCTTGCAGGGACTGCTCAGGTTTTTATTGCCTCAGTCAGGATGCTGTGGTTGATCCAGCAGTGGCTAAGGAGGAAGTCTGATCATCTGCCCTAAGCAGCATCCAAGCAGAATAAGAAAGAGGAATTCAGATGTGTTCCAGTAGGAAAATCAGGAAAGGACATCTTCTCCAAGCAGGGCAAACACAGCTTTTGCTCTGTTCCTCATCCCATTGGAGCTTTTTATGGGATATCTGTGGAAAAGAAGAGGTACTGTGGTGCTTTCAGAGACATAGAGTGTGAAGGCATCTCTCAAAAGCTAGGAAAAAATACGCCTTTTTTGGTTGACTTGTATGTTGTTTGAAACCAAGGCATATAACTATATCTGCAGAGCTTCACTGCAGCACTGAAGGGCACTTTGTAGTTGCTGATACTGATAACCATGAGCAGTTGTCATTCCCTTTCTTTTTCAGAGACTGCACTGGTTTAATCTCCGTTACAGAGAAAGGTTGGAGGTTCCTGTTGAGTTTGGTTTGTTCTCATTGATCACAAGGTTCAACTGATTTGCTGCTGAATCTACAAGGATAAATGGAAAAAGAGAGAGCTTCAACTCTTCAAGGTTGTTAGTATCCAGAAGATTCAACTTTACAGGGAATCTCATTAGGACTTTGTAGAGTTGTGCTCTTGTCCATCTTGACAGGCATGGGAATGGCAGGTTTGGGTAGGGGGTAAAAGCTGCAGGCTATGAGCTGGTTTTTAGCACGTGGTGCCATGAACATTGTCTCCAGTGTTTAAGCTGCTTCTAAATGTACTTACAGCTTTTTCTGGGGGAAGGGGAAGGTGAAGGTGTTTGTTTATTCTGCAGCAGATTGCTACTACAAGTGGTGGCACTAGTACAACTTAAAATATAACTAAATGCATAAGGGAGGGCAAGAGCTTCTTGTCTTTCTGCAAGGAAGAACCTTAACCTGTGTTCCAATTGTTCTGTGAATCTGGTGTGTTTTTAGGTTGCTAAGATGTAATTTAGGTCCCCTTTGTGCAGTGTAAATTGGAGATGAGCGTTACTGTTTTTGCACTCTAAGCTGTAGGCCTGGACCAGAACTGTGCTTTGCTGAATGAAGTAAAGCAATGGAATTGAGAACATGCAGGCAGCTGAGATACTAAGGATGAGACAGGATACAACAGATGGGTGTGCAGGCAAAGAGAGTGAACAAGAAAGGATGAGACAGCCCTGGCTGGTGGGACAGGCTGTCTCATCATCCCAGGGAAATAACTGTGAGGTGTAACCTGTCTTCAATGCTGATCATCTCACTTTTTCATAGAATCTGAGAATGGCTTAGGTTGGAAGGGACCTCAGGAATTATATAATTCCAATCCTTTTGCCACAGGCAGGGATACTTCCACAAGACCAGGTTGCACAAAGCCCCATCTAACCTGACCTTGAACACTTCCAGGGATGGAGCAGTCACTACCTCCCTGGACAACCAGGGGCTCAGTTCCAGTGCTTCAGCACTCTGACATGGAGGATTTTCTTCCTCAGATCTCATCTAAATCTCCTCTCTTTTTGCTTGAACCCATCCCCCTTGTCATATCACTACAGTCCCTTGTAAAAAGTCTCTCCAGCTCTGCTGTAGCTCCTTTCAGGTACTGGAAGCTGCTGTAATGTTCCCTTGAAGCCTTCTCTTCTCCAGGCTGAACAGCCCCAATTCCCTCAGCCTTCTCCCATAGCAGAGGTGCTCCAGACCTCTGATCATCCTTTTGGCTTCCTCAGGACTTGTTCCAACAGTTCCATGTCCTTCCTGTATTGTGGGCTCCAGAACTGGTCACAGAATTCCAGGTCTCCCAAGAGCAGAGTAGAGGGGCAGTCACCTGCTGGTGGCACTTCTGATCCAGCCTATGATACAGTTGGCCTTCTAGGCTGCACTCACACATTGCCAGCTCATGTGGAGCTTGTAATTTACACCCCCATGTCCTTCTCCATGGAGCTGCTCTCCATCCATTTGCCACACAGCATGTATTTGTGCTTGGGATTATTGCAACACGGATATAGAGCCTTGCTCTTGGACTTGAGGAGCTTCATGCAGCTTGCATGGGTCCATTTCTCAAGCCTGTCATTCTCCTCTTTTTCTCTTCTTGGAGACAAATGCATTTAAGTCAAAAGTGTAATTATTGTTAACTGAATCCTAAAGTAATTGTGTTTTTAGGAAAATATATCAGAAAATGGAGGTGAAGACCATTTTCAATAAGTTTTGAAAATTCCGTATGGAGTTACATTCTCTCCCAACTCAGCATGACTGGTTGATCTTTTTGGAATCATCAGGGTTCCTGGCACTGTGCTTCAAAGAGTTGCTGCTGGTGGGGATTACACTCAGGCAGTGGGATGCACTAACTGCTCATCCCCTTCAGCCTCTGCTCTTTCCATTCCAAGAGAATTCTGGAGAGGTGAACAAAGTGCTAACTCTTTGGTTTGCCTTCCTCAAACCTTACCCAAAGCAAAGTTCCCTGCCACATAAACATAAGGGGACCTCTGTAACTCTGGCACCCTGCGTGCAGATTGCATTACTAGTGTTCGTATTCCGAAGAAAAGCTACAGGCTGAGGTGGAGGGAGAGTTGCTTTGGTGTCAATCAGAGTCTACATTTTTTGTTTGAAATAATAATAATAAAAAATACATTTCTAAAAACTTAGAATTTCTTTTCTTTTGGATCCAGTATTCTATTTAACTGGTTTTCTGGGGTTCAAAATGGTAAGCACATGTTCCCTGAGCACAGCCAAGCCAGGATAAGGAATTTTGTGTGTCTGCGTCTCTCCAAGTTCCATTTTGTTTCTACAGCTTTTATGATTGAAAATGCACATTTCTCCTGGGCCCTCCCACGACTGAAGCAGCATGATTTGCAAGCTTGCTAAATGGATTTTTTCCAAGGAAGTCATTGGGGTATGTCATCAAAGCGTAACAGCATCAAATAGAATTCCATCCAGGAAAAGTATTAAAAAACCCACCTCCATGCAGCTCTTTTTTTTCCTAGTTAATTCTCAGCAGCAGGGCTGGGAGGCTTTATTGGATTTCAGGATTGTAGTGTGGAGACCAAAACCCCAGCTTTATCTTTTGGTTCAGCTGAATTTCTGGTGAAGCTTGCTCATGTCTTAAATCAGGAAAGCACTAGAACGAGAGTGTTTGTTCATGGATTGGACTTGGGAAAGTGCAAAGCTGAAATGTCAGAAGTGTTTATATTTGCTGCAGAGCATCTTTTTCTGACTTTGATAAGTAAAATCTGAGCTGTTTGTAAGTGGAGATCCTCAAAATCCATTTGTTTGGGATTTTGTTCTCCTGCTTTCTGAAGAAAACCAGAGATGCCTTATTTCTTCAATAAAGAGAATGGGTGGATCTGTAAGGGACTTATGCAGCTTCTGGAGATCCCCAGTTCCAGGCCACTCAGGCTGCTGGGTCAGAACCATAAGCTGGTGGGTGCTTCATCTGATGCCAGTGTCCCCCTTCTCCTGTTCAGTTGAGTTTTCACTATAGATTTTCAGGTTTTATCTTGGTTTTCACTCTTGGCAGCAGAGAATTTCATGTGTTCTCTTAATCTTATCTGAATTGTGGGAAATTGGATGAAGTGATTTTTTGGTGATTCCTGTTCACCTTTATAGCTCGGAGATGGAAGTTGTCAAAATTAGCTGCTAAAAACATCTGCTGACCTTCCAAGGTGCTTTACAAATCAATTCAGGATAAAATTTCTCTCCTGACTGGGCAGAGGTGTTTGTGCCAATCTCCTCCCTGTGAATTAAGGACTCAGATGTTTGAAATTACACATGTGCAAAAATGTGCTGGCTCCCAGTCTGAAATGCAGCCATGTAAGAGCTGGAACCCTGCAGCTGTTGAACAGCTCGCTGTTAACACTCAGCACAAGAGTTTAAGACAGAAAGACAAGAGGATTGCATCCTACAGAATCAATACAACACAAGAAGCTCATCTTTTCTCTTGGTGTCCAGCAGCATTTTGTGTGTGGAGCTGAAAACTGTTGAATGAGCACTGGGAGGTTTGTCCTGGTTGGCTGGTCTGTTCCTATCAAACTATTTTATAGTTTTTCTCCTGCAACCCAAATTACACATCTTTAAGGTTATTGATAAAACACTCAGTACTGTGATTGTGTGTTGATGCTTTCCCCAGCCCCTCAGGATGTGGATGTGATTTTGCTTCTTTGGTTCTGTGGCCATACAATTTATCCAGATCTTGCTGTTGTGGCACCTGTGAGCCACAGCATTGTGTGTTGTTTCTGTCAAGCAGTTGTGCAGTGAAATGCAAAACACTGAGATGATGCTAAGCCAGGAGGAATTCTGGCCACTTCTTTGTGACTTCTTCAACCATGTGGGGCTCTTCTGTGCCTCTCCGGGATTGTTCTTGTGACATCTTGCTGCAGAAATGGGTGAGGGAACTGCATCAGAAGCTTTAGTTAGAAATCTCCAAAATATGTGCAGCCTCTTTTCGGTGACTTGGCTGTAACAGTGCCCTAGGGCAGTCATACAGACTGACAGTCCTGTGTCTGCGCCTAGAATTTCAGGTAGAAGGTGAAACCCCCTTTTGCTGTCATCCTCTGCCTTCAGACAAGGATGAGACAGTTGCTTCACATTTAGATTAGAAACCACAAGCTAAGACTAAAATCAGAAGCATAATCAGGAGCCTGTGAGGTGCACTATTCATGGAGAAGGTCTTGCCCTATTATTTCCATTCCAAGAAAGAGCCATTTTGGGAAGCAGTGCTTGTTCAGTCCTCTCTGGAGCTTGCTTGGGACAGAGAAGCATTGTTCTTCTGATAAGGTCCATAGGTCTTTTGGATTAAAGTCTGATCAGTCTTCCAGCTTGAAGGGTCTTGTTCTGAAGCTGTTGATTACCTTGATGGGATTTGTGAAGACCCTGAAATGGATTGAACTAAAAGCCAGTGGCATTCTTGTTATGCACTTGATGTTGCAGCTCTAGGGCAGCTATCAAAAAAATAGCTGTGAAAAAGAGATGCAGAAATCCATTACCTGGATTTTGGACTGGGAAGGTGGTGGCTCTGACTCTTCAGACCGTCTCTCAGCTCCATCTTTTCCTGATAGGAGTGCACAGCCCTGCAGTCCAGGGTTTCTAACACCTGAACTGGCGGCAGGTAGAACCCTTGGTGCAGGAATGTGCCAGTCGGGGTTGTCTCCTTTACCATCTCACTGTCAGCAGCAGAAAAATTCTCTCCTTTTTGGTGCCTCTTCCTTAATGTTGGTAGGGTTGTTCCTACCCCACTGCCTGTTATCACCCAGACAGCTGACTGTTTGATCACTTGCCACTGAAATGATAGCTTAGAGCTTATTTTTAATAGGTTCTGGGAGATGCCTCTTGAAGTGACTGGGGATTTTGCTGGGTGAGTGGCATCTTGTCATTTCCCCCCCTCCCCATTCTTTCTATTCTGACAGTCTTGTAAATGGTGCTTTTCCTGCACAATGTGCCCTTGGAGAAGGGCATTCAGCATCCCACATCTGTCACAGAAATAGCATCTTCCATGCTGCTCCTTCCCTGCTGCGTTTCCTTCATCAGCACCTATGGCAAAGCAGTAGGCACCAAGCTACAGATCAAATGTGGGACTTGCTGTGAAACCCAGCATCTGCTGAACTATCACTTATGTCTGTTAATGGCAGTTGTTTAGTGCCGCTTTCTAGGAAGAGCAGTGCCAGCTGCTGTAGGGTAAGGGGTTCCTCTGGCCCATAAGCTTTGCCGCTCAAGACTGAGCAGGATTTCCAATTCTGTGCTCATGCTGCTGTGCTGTTGCCTCTTGTGATGCCTAACTTTAAAGAGCTGGTTTTGTTTTGCTTGTTTTGTTTCTCCAGATCAATTAACTAGCCCTGTCTTTGCCATATGTGTTTTCTGTTTAAAAGCAATTGCACTCCTGCCTCCTCTTATTTCTATGGAAAGGGATGCCGGAGCTTTTGTTTGGGTTCTTATAGACCTTTACAGGGCCCCTAGTGTCTGGTTCCCACAAGCCCTGCTAAAAAAAAGAGGGTGCTGAGGATGAGATGGGGTCTACATGGGAAACAAAGAGCACGAGGGTGGATTGGAGGGTAGCAAGTCCCTCTTTCATGCTTCTAGCAACACTTTTGCATCTGCTTGTTGTACTGTTTGTCAGGAAAGGTGCTTTAGGGAGGAACATTTTTTTTTTATCTGCCTGGGCCAATAAATAAGAGCAGAGATCTGCTCTTCCCTGTCTACCTGAACTATTTTTGTTGTTACTGTGATTGCTTCATTCTCACAACCCCCACTCAATCATCTCTGAAAATCACAGCTTTTAACTTAATCCCAAAATCTTGAGGAAATTGCGTGTCTCCCTACCTATTCCCACCCTGTCATCCACAGGAACAAATCCTATCTCTCCCTGCCTGTTGCAGTTTGAATTTCCTCAGGGATTATCTAAACAGAGCCCATGTGATCCATTTCTCTCAACCCCTCTACAAATGGGAAAGCATAAATCACGGGTCGCTACAAATAAACACAACTAGCAAGATGTTATTCCTCTCTGTCTGAAGTGACACCACTTCTTTAATCTGGAAATGTGTCTGTTCAGAGAAAGTACAACCACTACAGTACACACACAATGTTCTCCTGCCACTTCTTGCGAGCTATAATGGGAAATCTACGCCAGCAACAGGGAAAGAAATGCAACCAAGTGAATGCCTATTGGTGTTTTCACTTCTTCAACTAGGCTTTGAAACCAGAAAGCACTCCTGCTTGTAAGGAAAGGAAGGGTGGGCTAAGAAAGGGATAATGCTGACTTGAATCCCACTGCAGCATACTTTGCAGATTTTGACTTTTCTTGAAGCCTGATGGTATAGTTGGGGAGGTGTTGGGACATTGTTAATTCTGGAAATAATCTTTGTCAGCTGAAGAAAGGGAAAGTTCTTGCCCTAGCGAAAAAAACTCTGAGCTGAACACTTAGAAATGCTACAAAAACTGGAGATGTTTTAGATGTTTTTGCAGTTCAACCTCGTCTGGAGTTCATTTGCAATAATCATGTTTACACGGAGGTGAATTAGTGCGCTGAGCCCTGCCAATGCCTCGCTGTAGTCAGAAGTACACAGCCAAGAATTATAACCCTGGTAATTCAGTCCCTGAGTCCTGTGCTCCTGGCTATGTGCAAGAACCCAGAGGCAGAAAGGCCAGTCTAGGGTGGTGGTGGTGAGCCAAAATCACTTTAATCAGTGATGAACCTTATAAAAATATACCGGGGGGAGTGGGGTAAGTGTTGGGTCCGTGCTTTGCCTTTCATTACAAGCCAGATAGTTCTCTGTAAGTGAAGATAAGCCTCT
The DNA here is from genome assembly GCA_013397515.1 of Upupa epops. Taxonomy (NCBI): domain Eukaryota; kingdom Metazoa; phylum Chordata; class Aves; order Bucerotiformes; family Upupidae; genus Upupa; species Upupa epops. The sequence continues at coordinate 191,526 of VZRI01002286.1, read as the reverse complement.
CCAGAATTCGTACTGTTGTGGCTCCACTGCGGGTGGCATTCACTTTGCTGGACAGTGAAGATGTTCACATCCCTGCTAGCTCTCTGTCCCTCTGTATGTTTTTTGGAACAGGCCCTCTATGATGTGAATCATCTCTTCTCTTGGACACACTTGCTCTGGGGTAAGGTGGGTCTTTCCCTTCAGCCTCCCTGGATAGCATAGATCAGGGGGTGGTGGAGATGTATCCACCCCAAAGGTGGCCTGAGAGAGCCTCCAAATGAGCAGATGTCATCTTCTACCCTTTCCTTGAAGAGCGTTGGCTGTTGAATTTGTATTTGGAGTTAGCGATGACCTGAATGGGGCCCTGCAAACGTTTCACTGTTCCCACTCCTGCCTTTCAATTCAGCTATTTTAAGGGCTGTTTTCTTGAGAGCAACATGTACTTACGAGAAGAGTTCTGCCTCTGCTCCGTGTGGATAATACCTAGGAACGTCTCTGGTGTTTCTGTGCTGGGTGTTCGGAGCATTTCTTTTGCTAACATTTTGAGTGACAGGATTACTTCCCAGCTAAGGTCTGCGAGCAATTGCAGAGAGCAAAGCTTTTTGGTTTCTCTTTGATGGTCAAAAATGTAGTTGCCTTGAGTGTCAGCTGATATGAGAAGGAGTTTTATTTCAGGCAGCCTCAGGCAGTTAATTGAAGCTCATACTTGTTGCAAGCCCTCTCCTGACCGTCAGCTCATCTTCCATCTCCATCTGCCACGACTGAGCTGTTACTGGAGATGCTCTTCCTGCCTGGGCTCTCAGCCGGCTCCTGGAGATGCTCTTCCTGCTCAACCTGGTCCTGGCAACCTGAACCTGTCCTTGCCAGGCTCTATGTCAGCAGGGACACGTGACCTGGCAGCTGCTCCATGCTGGAAACTCTGTTGTCACCATCTTCCTTGTTACTGCTCCCTGTGCTGGCCAGGAAACGTCAGCCACGGGGCTGCCAGCTCAGACTGTGCTCAACCACCTGCATCACCGCGTGGGAAGCACCCTGCAGGGAAGGGAAGATGTAGGGAAAAGGGAGATGACAAGAAGCAGGTTACCAGTCATCCTGCAGAAGGTGCAAATTGTATCAGGACAAGCAGGGGACATGTGTTGGCAGCTTAGGGGCTCTGAGTTGGCCTCTCACTCAGGTGGATCTGGATTTGTATAACCATGAGACCAGGCTGGAGGAATCTCAGTACCACAGAATCATTTTGATTGGAAGAAACCTTTAAGGTCATCAAGTCCAGCCACTACCGATTTCAGCAGCAATCTCAATGAGATCAAAGGAAGAAAATTTTATTAGAGTTGCCTGCAAGTTCCTTTTTTTTTGTGGATATTGCTGCTGCTTCTTATAGTGGATCAAATTCTTAGCTGATCACCATCTGCCTGTAGCTCCACTTACTTCTATGGCACAACAGTGCCTTGTGATTTACGGCGTCTGCAGTAATGCCCTGCATGAATGGGTCCCAAGCTGTTGGCTGCAGTTGTCTGGACTCACAACCACCTGTGTGTGGCTCTCAGCGGGGTGTTTGCAATCTTCTCAAGAACCTCTTCTCTGTTCCACAGAGAATTTATGTGTTGACAGCAGTCTGTCATTCAGAACTGCTCTAAACATTGATTCACCAGCTTTTAGTTTGTGTAAATATGGGATTCTCATTGTTTTGATTTTTGCTCACTTGTGGGGTGCAGAAGCTCTTTGCCAGCAGCTTCACTCTGAGATTTGTTTCTTCAGTCACCAAATGTTGGGAGCAGCAGCAGAACCAGGACACGCTGCGGTTCGAGCGGACTGCAGACGTAGAGCATCTTAGCAAGCTCGGGAATAGTACAAATAATGGGTTACATCTCATGTCTGGCTTGGGGATGTTTTTGGGTTTCAAAAGCGAACAAGTAGCTAACCATTAGATTTCTTTCAATGCTAACAGGCTAATTGTTTCAAAATGGGGCCATGGAATATGCTGAGAGCTGTGATGCGGGATCAGCCGGAACATCTGTTCCTGAGGAACGCCGTGTAGGAACATCACTTCCAAACAGAGATAAGCCGGTTCGAACAGGATATGAGAGAACCTTGCAAAGCTGAGAAAATTGCTGTCATGACAGCTGTAAAACCCCCAAGCCTCTTAGAAACACAGCCTGGGAATGCTGCTCTTAAACAGAAGCAGAGGGAAAGTGATCTGGGTTTCTAGGCAGGGTGCTGCATCATGGGGAAGCTCAGTCTCCTTTGCAAAGCCTTCGCTGGCATTAAATCATTCCTTCCCAGTTCCTGTCTGCAAGAGCCTTTCGTCAGCTGCAGGGTGGCTGAGGCCAGTTCTCACATGAGGCAATTAGCTGGAAATTCAGATTGTTTTCAGCAAATGTGAGATGAGTGTCACAAGTTTGATTTTTCCTATGCTGGAGACATCTGCTGGGGGCTGGGGAATGACCAGAAACATGACGCAAAATCAGAGGGGTCCAGGACAGCCGTTACTGTTCGTCTGTTGTTTTTACTGCTATTCCTGTGTCTTGCAAGGTGTGTTTCATAGGGAAGAGGTTGGTTTGAGGTTGCTTTTTAAAAGACATTTGATGTAATGGGAATTGTTAGCTGTGATGCTTTGCTGTTGCACGGTAGATGAAATACCTGAAAGAAACAGTGCTCAGAAATAGGATCATTTACAGGGTTCAGAGCTGACCTTTGCAGTAAGGGATAACTAAGAGTAAAGGTAGCACAGGGATTTCTGACACAGACAGACCAAGTACCTGATCAAACGCTGCTTTTCCATGACTTTGTCCCTGGGAGTATTGATTGGTTTGGGTTGCTGCTGGTGGTGGTGGTAGAACTGACACAATACCAGCACAAAATGGAAGATTTTGCTGTGCAAAGGCTTGGAGCAGCTTGAAAGAAGGCTCTGAAAAGAAGCAGGGCAGGGGACAAGCCTAGAAACCTGCAAGCGTTGTGGATTACAGCGCCCAAGGCTCAGTTTCACTAAATATTTAAAACACATGCCTACATGGAACCATATGAACACTTGTACTGGCTTCAACAAGTCCCTTCTCTTGGGTAAATTTAGGCAGCGGCTCAGATGTCTCAGTGAGTGAAAAACATAGGATTCCACGTCTTTCCTCCTCAGAGCCCAAGTAGTGACAACTCTGAGAAAATCCCAGTCGAGTACATAAAGCATATGAGTGCAAAAACCACTGTGATAAATCCTCACCCAGTTCCTAAATCTTGCTGATCTTTAATCTGATAAATCTTCCTCCCTCCAACATGCGAGTGGAAGGTCTAGAGTTTCAGCTCCCAGACCTCATGCTGGTGTGCATGGATGTATTACGTGCAGCGTCGCAGAGCAGCGAGCATACGCAGAAGTGAGGAATTTGGGTTGTTCAGTGTGGAATAGTTGGGTTTTAAAGCTGCCTTCCATTAAGTCCGTATTTAACTGAGAGCTTTCTCACTCAGCCAGGAAACACTTCTTCAGAGGTGCAGTTGCCGACACTCACAGTGGAGAAAAAATAAAGTCATTTCTCCTGCTGTTCCTTGTTCTCTGCTGCTGTCCCAGCCAACGGATCTGCTCTGGATGGTGCTGTGGGCTGGGGGATGAGGAAGGAGCTGTGTTTCCTTCCCTGTGTGCCCCTCATGGGTGACAGATGTGAGATGAACGAGCTGAAGTCCCACAAGCAGCCGAGCTGAGAACTGGCTGCAAAATGACCTCCTGTTCCTGTCTCCCTGCCGGCATGGTCTGGTCCTTCCCTGCATCCTTCAGGCATCACTCGAGGTAACAGGGAATGATTGACAATCCTTTGGTTTGTGCTGTGTCAGATGATGGAGCAAACTGTCCTCTGAGACTGGACATCAGGAAGATTTATTCACCAACATAGTCAGGGATTGGAACAGGCTGCCCAGGGAGGGCGTGGAGTCACCATCCTTTGAGGTGTTCAACAAGTAGATGTGACAACTAGGGAGCAGGGTTTAGTGGGCAGGGAGGGAAGGTTGGACTGGATGATCTTGGTGGACTCTTCCACCCTTAATGATTCCATGATTCTATTTCCTGCACAGTGCAACCCATGGCTCCCGTGTTGTTCCCCAGCCTGCATGGGTCCATGTTGCTGCCTATTGATCCACATGGCAGGGCTGGTGGCCAGCCAGGCTCTGAGCCCCACTGGGAATATCCTTCTCCATTTGAAAACAACTTCTAAAACGGTATTTTAAATTTCAGAGCCCGTGATCACAGATATTGAGGACATGACAGATCAGGCCTGCGGAGCAGCTCCCAGATGAGCCGCTGGCATCCTGTGAAGAGGTTCTGTGGCTCCGGGAGCTGATGGCTATCAGGGGATGACGCCAGCTCTCAGTTGGGGTGTGGCCTGGAGTTCCCAAAAGTAAGAGGGGAGTTGAAAAGCAAAGCCGCTCTATTGATTTCAGCCAGGAGAGGCCGAGGCCAGGCAGGAGACTGCCAACACTTGCAGCCTGGCAGAGCCAGCGTGGGAAAGGCAAGGCAGCCACCAAACCCTGCTCCTCTCCCTGGTGCAGGTCAGAGTGCAACTAGCTGTGAAAACAGATGGAGGGGACCATTAGGAGAGATTTAAATAGAGCAGGTCTCCAGGTGTGAAGTTGTCCCTGCTAGCCCACAGGGTAGGGATCTCCTGCACACTGTGCTTTACAGAAGGCTGGTGCCAGAAATACCTGCTGGCCAGGATGCCTGTGGATCAGGGCTGTTTCCTGCAAGGCTGTGGTTAGGTGACCAGCTCAGCCCGTTTTACTGGCACTCACCATCACCTCTGCCCTCTTGTGTTGGTGTTCCACAGGCCCTTAGTGCAGAATTGGGGTACTCAGAGTGGCCCAAGCTTAGGACTTTGTGCTGCTGTGTTCTGCTAGGTCAGGTTGGGCTGCTCTGTTCTGACTGGGAATGCAGTTAGCTGGGGCAGCAGAGCCTGCTTTACGTTTCAAATATCCCTGTTCTGAGGGTGATGGGCAAGTGGACCACAGCATCAGAACAGTTTTGAAGCCTGTTCTCCAACACTGAGGTGCTGGAACAGGTCTAGAGAAGAGCAACGCAACTGGTGAAGTGACTGGAGAACAAACATTGTGAGGAGCAGCTGAGGGAGCTGGGGCTGGTTAGTCTGGAGAAAAAGGAGGCTGAGGGGGGACCTTACTGCTGTCTACAACAGCCTGAAAGCAGCTTGGACAGTGGTGGGGGTTGGTGTCTTCTCACAAGGAACAAGTGACAGGACAAGAGGAAATGGCCTTAAGTTGCCCCAGGGGAAGGTTAGGTTGGCCATAAGGAAACACTTCTTCCTGGAAGGGGTCCTCAGGCCTTGGCACAGGCTGCCTAGGGAGGGGGTTGGTTCACCATGCCTAGCTGTGTTTCAAAGTCGTGGAGATCTAGAGTTTAGGGACAGAGTTTAGAGGTGGCCTTGGGACAGTTGGGTTAATGGTTGAACTCAATGGTTTTGAAGGACTTTTATAGCCTAAATGATTCTCTGATTCCATGAATTCCCCAGTATTACATTTGCTCTCACTGCCGGGGCTCCTGCAGCCAAAAGGCAGTGATGCAGGAGCCTGTGCAAATGCTGATTTAAAACTTTTTATTTGCTTATGGGTAAAAAGCTTATAAAACCTTTTATTTGTTTCTCTTATAATCAAAGCAAAACAGAGCAGCTGCTTGGGGCATAAGGTGTTGACTTCCCTGGGTAGAAGCAGAGGAATTGAACTCAAGTCCCAACATGGAAGATATTCCCTCCATCAGGGGTGAGAGCTACTGGCACAAACCAATAGCTTTCTTGTTCTTCTTTTGTAAGATACTTAGTGCTTTCTCTGCTCTCCAGCGTACAAGTGCCTTCCAAACACCAGGGTGATTTGGATGATGTGACTTTTCTATTAGGTTCTTCCTCACACAGTGAGGAGCTAAGGTCAGCCTTGATTCCAGCCCTGTTTTCCTGCCATGTTTTCTAAGCTTTTGACCCATCATTTCCAAAGCTCTCGCTGACTGGACAGGCTGGAGATTGCTCACATATCCCTATCGATCTGCTCGCATGTCCAGCTGAGTTCATTTGGCTGCTCTGGCCATTCTGTTGATCCCCGCATTAATCTGTCTGCAGACTCCTCTCTCAGCCGCTTTGCAGCTTCTCGGCAGCTCTGCCTGGAGCAGAAACGTATTTTTCATCTTTCTGCTGAGTTTACATGAGGTGAATTTCCAGAGCTGCCAACGCCTGCAAACTTCCCAGGCAGAGGCATGGGCGTTGCTGCCGTTAAGTGAAAACCCAAGGCTGAATTGGTTTCCTCTTGCTTTGTGAATTTGCTCAGCACTGGCGTTGGTGTTTATTGCTTTTGTGACGGGTTCTTGATTTCTAGGTCTCTCGGTCATATTATGCTGCTCCCATGAAGCATGACAATATCACGCTGTCCTTGGAATGTGCCAACAACTCAAAGAGGGGTAACCAAACAGATTTCCCACCTTCTGACTGTGGAATTGTTGCCTGTCTTTTGTCAGATGTGTGAGCTGCTGCAGAAATCGTAGAATCACTAGAGATCGGAAGGAATCTTGAAAGATCATCTAGTCCAATCCCCCTGCCACAGCAGGATCACCTAGACCAAGTCACACAGGAACACAGCCAGGTGGGTCTTGAGTGTCTCCAGAGAAGGAGACTCCACAACCTCCCTGGGCAGCCTGTTCCAATGCTCAGGTACCCTCACTGGGAAGAAATGTCTTCTGATATTTACATGGAAAACAATAGTCACTGTGTTTATTTCTCTAGAGACAGTCAACAAAGACTTCTGCCCCCATTGTGCTGTAGATCCAGGTGCTTTGCTTGGTTCAAGGGGAGTCATTTCAATGGGGTTGTCCTCCCCTGGTCCTCTGCCAATCCACTCCTTGATTCCGAACAAAGGAAGAGACCCCCTGCTCCTCCAAAAGAAGTGAGTTTCAGTGGTCATGAAGCTATAAAAAAATGCCCAACAACCTAAACCCAAAACCCAGACTCTGGGAGACATGGTTCAGAATCTCCAATGACACATCCATGACCAGAAATGGAAAACTGCATGAGGGCTGCTCTTCTGAAGCTTTTGCCAGTGGTTAGCTCCTGGGGAAGTCCACCTGCAGTCAGGCTGGTATCAGTGGCACACAGGTCCTGCACAGAGGTCCCTGACCCCCACACTCCACACCCTTTGCAGAATGGGAACAAACAATTTCCGTTATTTTTCCTTGCAGGTCTTCAGTTTACTCTTGCAAAGACTGTTGGGTGCACAACCAGATGTGTTACTCGATTGACCATGTGCCTGTCTCTGATGCTAAATCAAGCCTTTTGAAGCCTTCCTTGAATGAAAGTCAATGGGCAGCAGATCCTTTACAGAAGAAAAGGTGGGGCCTGCATGGCCACGACAAGGGGTGTTAGTGGGTTTGGATGGGTGAAAGTAAGAGCAATGGAGGCAAGTTACCTGTCCAGGCATCCTCCCCAGACTCAGTTGTCCTGAGTTCATCAAGAGAGCACTGGGGAAGCTGCCTCCTTTCTTACCGACTTGATTCCTCCCCATGCTTTAAAGCAAGAGCTTTTTCCCTGTGGTTCAGTTGTAGAAGGTATGGTTTGACACACATGGTTTAACAGCAGCCTCTTTTATAAAGCCACTTTCTAATTAGAAAACAAAACTCATCAGAAATTGCTTTTGGAGGGACCTCCTACCTCCAGTGAGGATAGAGGGCATTTGCAATACAGCTGCCAAAGCTCTTAAAAATGGTTGGCTTGAGTGCAGAGATTTCAGCACATAGGAGTGGGCTATACCAGCCTGTGGGAAATGGCTATTCCCAGCAGGAGCAGGGGAAGAGAAAGACTTAAACAAGTACAAAAATCCCCTTTAAATCAAGGACTTGGTGGGAAGGTGAAGAACCAGTGTGTAAAGTAATGCGGAAAGTTGCTCCTTGATGCTCTGGTCAGATGTTGGCATTTTGGAGACCCAACCACCCTGTGGGAGTCCCATGCACTCAGTCCCCATTGCAGCAGATCCTAAAGACATTACAACACTCAGTGACTTTATATCACAAAACAAGCAAGAAATGGCAAATGAGAATATTGTGTAAGGCCAGGAACAGAAAATCCCTGAGAAGGGTCGGGACTGCTTGTTCTTCTCATTTGTTTATGGCTTTGCAGGTCTAGGAGACAGTGTGCTTCCAGCGTTTTTCACCTCACAGTCACAAGAACCAGACTTGCTCTGTTTTGTTCATGGGGACTGGTGTGATGTGATCCAGAACTGGCAGGCGATGCCTCAGAGCTGTGTTAAATACAGTGACTGAGTACTATGACATTTTTGATGGCAACAGGCAATTCTGGATGTTCTTGTAACCAGTGGCTGGTAGGACACAGTGACAACATGGTCCTGGGTCAGGGCACTTCCTTGAGGGCATGGTGGCTCCTAAGCCACTGAGTTTTGAAGGTTTTGTGAATGTTCCAAGCCCTTTACTCCAATGCTGTCCTACCTTTTAATATTTTAAAATATTGGGGTTTAGCATGGTGCAGTGTCTCTCCAAGCTCTTCAGTCATCCACATCCATGGCAGGACTTCTCCATTCTCAGGACAGATACTACACATCAGATTTGCTACTATTCATAATGTCAAAAACCTAGTGCTCCAGCTAGGCCTTCTTCCTAAACCCTGCTCATTCATATACGGGTGCTGTAGTGTCATAAAATGCTTTTACCAAGATCCATCTTTGGAGCAAACAGAACAAGAGACTGCTGAGACTGCGGTGCTGCAGTGGAGACCCTGATTATAGGAAGCAGAAAAGCAGTTTAAGACCCAGGACCTGGCTTTGAAAAGCCTTCAAGAGACAACTTCTAATTCTTGACTAGAGAAGTTTGAGGTGGAGAGTGATGGCGGACCATGTCCTTACATAACCATGTCCTAGGGAGCCTCAGGGACCTCCATATAGTGATATAGATGTATAAACTTATATATCATGGACATATAAACTTATATGTCCATGGGCCCTGATGAAATGCACCCAAGGGTGCTGAGAGAGCTGGCTGATTTTATTGCCCTCCCGCTANCATCAGATTTGCTACTATTCATAATGTCAAAAACCTAGTGCTCCAGCTAGGCCTTCTTCCTAAACCCTGCTCATTCATATACGGGTGCTGTAGTGTCATAAAATGCTTTTACCAAGATCCATCTTTGGAGCAAACAGAACAAGAGACTGCTGAGACTGCGGTGCTGCAGTGGAGACCCTGATTATAGGAAGCAGAAAAGCAGTTTAAGACCCAGGACCTGGCTTTGAAAAGCCTTCAAGAGACAACTTCTAATTCTTGACTAGAGAAGTTTGAGGTGGAGAGTGATGGCGGACCATGTCCTTGCATAACCATGTCCTAGGGAGCCTCAGGGACCTCCATATAGTGATATAGATATATAAACTTATATATCTGTGTTACTGTTGCAATCTGCCTGCAGGGAGATGCTGACATGGGCATTCTGTCTCTCCTCTGAGAGNTTTTGGCCCTCTTGACCACAAGAACACGTTGCTGGCTCATAGTCACCCTGCTGGCCACTAGGACCCCCAGGTCACCTTCTCCTACACTGCTGTCCAACAGGTCAGTCCCCAACCTATACTGGTACCTCGATTTGTTCTTGCCTAGATGCAAGACTGAAAAATGAACCAGACTGCTGAGAATAGAGAAGGATATCAAAGTCAAATCAGAAAATTAAGACAATAAAAAAAACCCTAAACTGATCTGCAGCTGAAGACATTGCGGCACAGATTATTTTGTCTTTGTTTTTCTCTTTGTTTTGATTTGTCTCTGTTTTCCTCCTGTTTCCCCACCTGCCTGGCCAAGCTCTTGCCCATTCCTGCTGCCAGCTCTCTTTCCCACAGCCTGTTGCACTTCTCTGGTGCCTGGGAACCTCCTGCAAAGCCTCTGTGTGGCCATGGCAGGAGAGTAAGGAGTTTGATGGAGCTGCTGGCAGCCAGCTGCCCTTGAAAGGGAATAAAACAAGTTGCTGATTTTTCTTGAGCCCCAAAGCCCTTCCTCTCCTCCCTCCCACAACTGTTCACATAAATCTCACCTCCCACTGCCAGAGTGCCTGTCTCCTCTCACTGCCCCTCTCCTGCTTTTCAGAACTGGATCTTCTTCCTGGGTTACAAACAAGTGGGTTGTTCATTGATTTTTTTTCCAGGAGCTGTTTCCCTGCCTTCCCTCTGTGACATGGCATCACCTAGTTGGACAGTAGAGTATTGATGATTGTGAGGGCTTGTGGCCAGTGAGGGCTTTAAAAAAGGGTAATAATGGTAAAACCCCTTTTACTTTCTGATCCCCCATACAGAAAAAAGCAGAGGAACCTCATTTTGAGAATGAAGATGTAGGGGATAGGCACATAAAATGTGTCTAAGTGCTGCACATGTCTTTTTATGCTCTAGGGCTCATCACAACAAGCACCTTCTGTGTCTGTTCACAAGGGCAGGTCCTGTTGGTATTGGAAGTGGCTGGCTTGAGGTTTATACAGCAGTTAAGGCCAGAGCATGGGGAAAAGCCTTCCCTCTTTTGAAACCCTCATTCGTACTTGTGAGGCAGCATCATTTCTTAGGATTCACAGATTCATAGAATGGTTCAGGTTAGAAGGGACCTCAAAGATCCCTTTCAGGTTAGAAGGGACCTCAAAGTTCCAACCCCCCTGCCATGAGCAAGGACACCCCACACTAGACCAGGGTGTTCAAGGCCCCATCCAATCTGGCCTTCAACACTTCCAGGGAGGGGGCAGTCGCAACCTCCCTGGACAACCTGTTCCAGTGTCTCAGCAGCCTTATGGGACACAGCCAAGTTACGAGGGATCTCATCCTACCGTAGAGTTATCCGTTTGCTGTCATAGCTATTCATTACTTTCCCTTTTTTATTTTTAGGGCACTTTCTCCCCTGTGCTGTTGGCTCCTCAGAACTGTCCATAAAATCAACACCACATTTTTTTCCTTCTGCTCACCAACATTTAATCTGGGGTTCAGACAGAGCATTAAGAACCACCTGTGTTAGCAGAGGACATGCCGCTTGCTTTATTGCAGCACGGAGCCTCGTGCACTGCTGGGCTGCACCATTCCCCCACCAGATCTGTTATTACAGATACTCCTGGCCCCATCAGATCTGTTATTACAGATGTTCCTGCCACAGAGCAACTTAGGAAATGTTCTGCCCAGCTCCTTCTTGCTTGGCCCTGCCTCTTTTCACATGGAACCTTTCAATCAGGATGAATCTTCAATCATAGAATCATTGAGAGTGGAAGAGACCTCCAAGATGATCAAATCCAAACAACAGCTTGTGCCCTCTAAACCATGTTCTCATGTTTAATTCCATTCTGTCTCCTCGGGGGCTGTCCTCGTGCAGAGCCCTTCCTCGGGGTGAGGAGTGATTTGATCAGCTCTAAGTGCAGGAGCGCAGCGTGGAATTGATCTGATTTTGTAGATGAGGCCGCAGGTTTTTATCCCTGGCTGCAGTGGGGATGTGTAATCAGCAAAGAGCCTGGGAAGTGCTGGGGTTTCTCAGCCTGCACTGCTCATCCCCAAAGGATTTAGCACACGGGGCAATAATGGGAAGGGCTCACTGTGGGGCTGGTTTTCTTGGGACGATGCTTCCGTTTCAGCTGTGCATTTTTTTGTGCTCAGCTCCACATGCAACAGGATACTGGGAGGAAGGGGGAGCAAGGGGAGAGCATTTAGCAACAAAAAATAATCCATGAGGGCTTTTTGGAGGGGGGTTAATGGCTACTTTTAGGTCCTGATCCTATTTCTGGGAAGCAAATGGCTACAGGACTTGAGCCTTTTGTCTGCAGAGGAATGAACTGGGTTGAGGAGCAGAGCCAAGCTGGAGCATAGTGACAGGCTCTGCTTGTTGTGAGGTTTTGGTTTGGATTGCAGGTTGGATATCCAGCTGGTGATACCCGTCTCATCCCAGCATACCATCAGCAGGGCCTGATGTCCCATGGTGTGGTGTGATAGGGATGAAATCCCTTTCCTGCCTGGCCCACAGCACCTTCCTTGCAAACTTTTTCTTGTCTGACAGCAGAGATGGAGGAGGTGGTTACAGCTGATAAACGGGAATCCTGTGCGTTCTCTTCCTTGCCCTTGCAGAGCTCTCCAAGACATCTCTTAACCACAACATCACGTTGTTCAAGCGGCTGCATCTTCCCTACTTCTCCTCACCTCTGGACCAACAGCACAGCCGTGCTTTGCAGAGGCAGCAGTTCTGCTCCTGATTTGCAGCACTGGAGGTGAGACCTGAGCCCTGACAGAGTTTACCCCAAGTGCTTTCATACCAGACCAACCAAAGTCATCTCAGTTCTAGGGTCCCACCCTAGGGTTTGCTGGTGCCTTGGTAGCATCCCCCAGCTCACTCCAGTTCCCTAAATGCTGGAAACCTTTCCTTAAAATCTCCCCGATGGGGTATTTTCTACAGGGAGCCCTGCCCAGGTCTGTGTCCCTTGTGGGCCACAGGACCAGCAGGGAGATGTATGTAAGCAGCTCCTGGGCCATCAGGCACTGCCTTTAATGCTCCACCATGATTTCTTCATCCCTTGGAGCTGCCAGATGCCAACCTTTCCCCACTCTCTGCCTGCCAGGTGGTGCAATGCAGTTTTTAGGAGCAACTCCTTTTCAGGGAGTGGCACAGCCCAGGTGCATTGGGTCTTTCTCTGCCTCAGGACACTGACCCTTTGCCCCCACAAGGCTGGGCTCTGGGCATTGCTGCACGTCAGCTAGGTCTGGTAGGCCCTGGCTTGTGGCTGAGCTGATGTGACTTGATCCACATCACCCCTTGCTGCTGCAAGGTCCATGCCAGGTGAGCTCACATCCACTGTCAGCCAAGAGAGCTCCTGCAGATGCCAGCTGGACTGTGGGAATGGACTTCACATTTCTAAACCACCCTGAAAAGTCCCTTTAACTGGTATCAGAGAAGGCTATGGTGGGAGAAACAGCCAGAACCAGCCTCAACCTAATGGGGCTGAGCATGAGGATGGACTTCTTAGCAGGTGGCTGTGACTATACCCCATTGGGGTTCACCTAAAACCAGTTCAGGGGCTCCAGGTAAGCCCCCAAGTGCTCTCTGCATCCCACAATCCTCAAAGAGAGCTCTGATCAAGTTGTGGGATTTTCCCTTCAATTCTCCCAGCTCCCACAGAGCAGAATCAGGGCACGGACAAGTCCCAGCTGCCTTAGCCCACCGCTTGCCAAGACTAGTGCCCCACTTGGGTTGATGCAGCAGGATTAGTCCCAGGGGACACAGACCATGCCACTTTGGGAGGCTTAGATCCGCCCTAAGCCCCAAGCCTGGCTTCGTGCATGAATCCTGTGAAAATCCTCATCTGCTGAAGAGCTTATTTCCCACCCTGGGAAGATGGACAGCACAGTGGAACAAAATGCAGCTTTGGTGCTGCCCCATCCAAATCCCCATCTCTGTTTAAGTGCTTGGCTACTATAAACACGGCAGTGAAACCTGGTTAAACTGAGCTTGGGGCAGCCAAAACGTGAATGTGGTTGTGCTGGTCCTGGCTCTGGGGGTGAGAAGATGGAGATGCTCTGGCCTCCTTTATTTTTAGGTGTCATCAATACAGATAAAACAGGACTTTGTGGCTGATTTGGATGAAATTTGACCAGCAACACCATTCCCAGACTGATTTTATGCCTCCTTCCCTCTCCCCATGTATTCCTCCCCCTTCAAATGTTTTATGGATTACGCAGCTCCTGCCAACGGATTTGAGTTTGAAGCCCATAAATACATTGAATGAACGATTTAAAACTCTTGAGTCATTAAAACTGTCCCGGAGAACCTAATGAATGTTATTTACTGTGCTTCCCAGCTCAGCTAAAACCCAGCATTTTATTTTCCTGCTTTCTATACTTCAGTTTTCAAAAGAGCAGCCAGAATGGTCTGGAAAGCATTCCCCGCTAGAGACAAACTGGATGGGTAAGTGGAAATGTCACTTTTTAAGAATCTCTGCCACTGCTTTGAAGTAACTTCATTTCTTTGTTTGATTGCTCTAATTCAAAAGCTTTATCTTCTCAACTATCTCTTAAAAAAGGAAACTCAGTGGCTGCAGCTAGCGTTAAAAAAAAATAAAAAGGAATAATAAAAAAAATAAGCTGCCAAATCCTGCTCTTTTGATGATCCTCTCTTCAGAAGGCTGCCTAGGTGGGCTGGCTTCTGGGCTCAAGCTCAGCCTGGGCAGCATTGCCTAGCTAGTCGCAGTTACTCCCCATTCCAATGATGCTGCAGAGGTCAGAATAGGACCCCCGCCTCCCCCTCCCCTCTTTAATTTCTGTTTGTGTTGCTGAGCTTAGCCTTGGAAATGGAAATCTGACTTGAAAGGAAACTACTTGCGATTAGAGGCTGTGAAAAAAATAATCTAATGAGTTGCTGCTTTTAATTCCACATCTGAAAGGCAATCTATTACTGTCTTTTATCACTTCTGCCTCCTATTAGAGCAGCAATCTCACGCTGGGACTCTTTCAACACCCAGGCAGTTAATATACATTATAATTATTGCCTAATGCATGAATAGCCTGGTGTGCCCAAGATCTCTGCTCGTTTTTCCTCATCTGCTGGAAAGCCCATGCAGTCCATGAGTGGGGATGGAGTAGGGATCTCGTGAGAGTGAAGGAGGATTTATTTTAAATTATTTATCTTTTTCTACATTGTGCTGTCATCTCAGCCGCTCCATTTGAGACAAACGTGTGTCCTGGGTTGGAAAGCAGGCCTTGATCAGCCTCTGGGCTGGTGTCTGCAATCTAACCTACCACCACGGGTGGTAACTCAGGTAGGAAGAGGCGATTCCTGCCCCAGAATTGTCACACAGAGATGGGTGAGGAGGGAAATGAATGGGAGAAACCCCAAGAGATCAGCAGGGGATGGTACTGAGGGCACTCGCCAGCTGTGCTCTGGAGGTTTGGGGTTATGTGGTTGACGTCCCTGTGCTCTTAAGGAAAAGGAAAACAATTTGACAAAGATTTAAAATGGAAAATTCCATTTCAACTTGAGCAAAAGTTGGTCTTGTCCCTGATTTATAGGTCTTTTTTTATTTTTAAGTTATTTAGCCAGTGTTTAAGGCCGGTATTTTCAAAGCAACATGCTCTGCATGCAAACTGCCAGAGCAAAACCTTCCTGCCCACACCCAGAGGGCTTCAATTTCACCCTGGGTCCCTCAGCTGTGGTCTTACTGCTGGAAGGCACTCAGGACCAGCACAGACTTGCAGCTCTGTGTCCTGACCAATGAGCGACACAACCAGTAAGCTGCAACCCCTCCGTGACCCGGAACATGGGTTTTCAGACAAAGCAGAAGCTCACAGCAGGTTGTGAAAATCCTTTATTCCTCACCACATGTTGGGGACAGCTTGATGCAGCGATGTATTTTCAGTACAGCAGCAAGCACCAGGCAGCATGGCACAGCTTTATCCCCCTCAATCTTCATTGGAAACTTCTCTTGAGGCTCTTTGCTTCTACCTTTTCCCCATGGCTGCTTCCATGAGCAACAGACAATCATAGAATCATTAGGCATCAGAAGGGACCTCAAAAGATCATCTAGTCCAATCCCCCTGCCACAGCAGGATCACCTACACCAAGTCACACAAGAACAGATCCAGGCAGGTCTGGAACATACCAGAGAAGGAGGTTCCATCCACATGTAAGGATGATGGAGACCTCAGATCTGGTCAGTAAATCACCCTATGAACCACCATCGCCAGGGGACCAAGGTCTGGGCTGTTCCTTCCACCTGCAGAAAGCTCAGCTCATCTCTGCCAGGAGCAGCCCAAACCCACGGGTTTGCCCCTTTCTAAAAGTCTTGGAGTGCAGTTAATTGTTTCCAAGCCCTAACGTTTATGGCCACAGGCCACACGGACCAAAGGATAGAGGGGCATTAAAATTCCACTTGATGCTCACCAGGCCTGACTAATAAAATCATGTCCAACAAGGACATCAATTAGCCTCCGATTCGCTAACGCTTTGCGAGACTAATGACAGCTGGAACGAGGAATTTGAAACCCAAGTCATTTCTGCAGCCTGCACTGGGGTGCTGGGGATAAAAGGTTAGTCATGTGTACCAAATGCAGTGTGAGCTCCTCCATTATTTATGTGTGTCAAACAGACAAGAAGCGTTTCAATGCCTGCCGTCGCTCCGCGGCAATTTGTATTATACAAACAGATATAATCTGGTCATTAATACACATAATTCTGAGTGAGCTGACAGTAATGAATCCAGAGTATACGATTCCGTTGACTTGGTCCCTTGCTAAACAACAGTCTGCATTAATAAGGATGGATATGGGGCTCCCAAGAGAGACAAGGATCTACTGGAGAAAGTCCAATGGAGAGCTATGAGGATGATTAAGGGGCATGAGCATCTCCTCTATGAAGAAAGACTGAGAGAACTAAGGCTATTTAGCCTTGAGAAGAGAAGACTGAGAGACTGATCTTATTAATGTTATAAATATCTGAGGGGTGGGTGTCAAGTGGAAGAAGTCAATCTCTTTTCTGTGGTTTGGTGATGCACAGTAGCAGGACATGGGTATAAACTTGAACATAGAAGGTTCCACTGCAACATGAGGAGAAATTTCTTTACTGTGAGGGTGATGGAGCACCAGAACAGGCTGCACAGAGAGATTGTGGAGTCTCCTTCTCTGGAGACTTTCAAAACTGCTTGGATGCAGCCCTGTGTGACCTTCTCTAGGTGATCCTGCTTTGACAGAGGGGATGGACTCAACAATCTCTAGAGATTCCTTACAACCCCTAATGTTCTATGATTCTATTATATGCTGTAGCCAATGACACCCAGGAGCACGGTGGGGTTCATGGTGGACTCAAGAGACAAAACTTTACTCTTTGTTTGTTTTCCTAAAGTTTTCAGCCAGGCCTTAGCCATACAGTGATGGAATTTCAGCTCCTCGTCTGGTTCCTGGCTCAAGGACTGCTCACATTGCATCAATTGCTGCTTGGCACCACACGCCCCACATCTCTGGCTCTGGTAAGCTGGGTTGGGCTGATCAGCTTTCCTGTTCCTTCCCACCTCTAGGGAGAATGTTTTCATTAATCGTTAATAACCGAGGGGGTTTTTTTTGGTAGTGGTGCAACAGGCGTTTTCTGGGAAAGTGAAGGTGGGTGTGTGTAGACATTGTTTAGAGAATTGTCTCACCATGGCTGTACAAATACAGCAGATCAGCGCTGCTCTCCGTAGGTTTGCTTCTTTCTTAAGATACCAACTGGTATCTTAAGAAGATACCAGCTGGTACACACCTATGCATATGTGCCGCAGAACCAGAGAGCCATTAAGGTTGGAAGAAACCTCCGTGATCATCCAGTTCAACTCGACCCCAGCATGCCCACTAAATCATGTTCCCTACTGCCACATCTACTTGTTTGTTGAACATCTTCAGGGACAGTGACTCCATCCCCTCCCCTGGGCAGCCTGTTCCAACCCCTGACCACTCTGTCAGGGAAGAAATTTTTCCTCATGTCCTACCTGAATTTCCCCTGGCACAGCCTGAGGCTGTTCTATCACTAGTGACTTGGGAAAAGAGACCAAGAGACCACGAGTGGGGCAGGTCAGCTGTTGACCACAAAGCCAATTGTGGCCCATGGGCTACGTTTACAGGGACTGATTTCCATGCAGCTGCAGTGGAAACGGGGACAGCTTTGATGGTCAGTAGCAGGATTGTCAGCATCACACAGCAGGGCCAGGAAGCATCAGTCCCACTTTGTCTTGAAAAGAGGATCTGCCTATCGGCATGGGAGGGTGGTCAGCATGGGCTCAGTCAGGGAGGTGGAGAGCAGCACAGTGCCTTGTCCTGGAAGTAACCCCAGCCATGTGCTCATTGATCTACCTTGGGCTCAAGCCTTCTTTAAATCTGTCTCCATAGTAAAAGGTTTTGGTGATGAACTCTGCCTTTCCAGCAACTCTTGAGGATGTGTTGAAGCTCCCTGGAGGACTACAGCCCTGCTAAATAGCAGGGAAGAGGCCGAGGATTATTTATATAGAATGTCTAACCCAGCTTTGCAATAAATAATCTCTCTTAACAAACCCTGATGAAGTGGGTTTGGGAGTGTCCAGCTGGAAAGGCAAATGCTTGATCCCACAGTGACTCCCAAACCCAGGAGCTGTAGGGGAGTGTCAGCAAGATCCTGTCCCACCCAGTGCCCTGCTCCTTCTAACTGCTCTGAGGGCAACATCCAACAACAACACTATAGGCTCCTCATGAGATTTAATCTCTGGGATCCCGGAGGCAAACCCCACTTCTCCTGATGAGGACAGGGAAATGCTGTCTGCCAATGGTAGAAGTGGCACCCACCTACCAGCGGTGATTTACCGTAAGGCTACTCCCAGAGTCTCAGGTGTTGCATTATCCATTCTTACCTAACACCCTTCTTGGCTACCCTGCTGCTCCCAGCACTGCTTCTGTCAGCAAAGCAGCAACGGGAAATTTGAAGGCAAAAGCCCAGAGCAGACAGTTCTGCCTAGCTGCAGGGTGTGCAAACCCGCTGATTTGAAAACATCTAGCCTGTGTCAAACGATCGCCTGCGTTATCACTGGGGTCAAAAGTGTATCATCAGCCCCATGTGATGCAACTCTGTTTTCAAAGAGCACATCCCAAAAACGTTGTGTTCATGTTGCTGCCTTTTCTGCAGGGTTATTGCTCCTTGCATGGAAGACAAGAAGTTTCCCTGGACTTACAAAGCTGAAATAATGCTGCAATGGCCCTAATTCTCTTGGCTGTCTCGTGCTTCTTGTGCCCTGATGTTTCCCATATGGATGACCTATAGATCATAGAATCATAGAATCATTAGGGATTGGAAGAGACCTTGAAAGATCATCCAGTCCAATCCCCCTGCTACAGCAGGATCAGCTAGACCAAGCTGCACAGGAACAAATCCAGGAGGGTCTTGAACGTCTCCAGAGAAGGAGACTCCACAACCCCCCTGGGCAGCCTGTTCCAGTGCCCTAGTACCCTCCCTGGGAAGAAGTTCCTTCTGATATTTCTATGGAACCTCCTCTGTTCCAGCTGGCACCCACTGCCCCTTGTCCTATCAGCAGATGACCTTGAGAAGAGCCTGGCTCCATCCTCCTGGCACCCACCCCTCACGTATTTATAGACATGAATGAGGTCCCCCCTCACCCTCCTCTTCTCCAAGCTCAAGAGACCCAGCTCCCTCAGCCTTTCCTCTGAAGAAGTTGTTGTTTTAACCACTGCAATAGTCTCTTGGTTGCCAGAATGTACTTTTTGGTCAGTGCAAAGAAATTCTTCAATATCCCCCAATTATCATTCCTGGTCATTTTGGTTTTGGAGTATTCTTTAGGTTTAAATTCTTTCTCCTAATTGATTTGGCCCATCAGGTTTGTAACAGCAGCCTGGGAGAGCAGCAAGGCAGCATCTTACTGGGTTTGATTGTATTCTCTCTGCACCTAACAAATGTTTTCAAGTGGCAATCACTCTTTACCTCAGTCACGGCACAGTTCTAAGCCTGTGATCAAATTCTCTGTATCTGCCAAGAAAAAGAGGTCTAATATACACTAATATACAGATCCCTGTTGGATCTGTGAGTTCTTTTGTGATAGGAAATAGTCACTGTCTTCTTTACAAACACGGAGGCTGTTTCAGCGCTGGGGGCAGCTTTCCTGCAGAACTTGCTGCATTTGAAGTTTCCCCATGACTATCTGGTCCTTTCCCCCTCCTTGCCTTTGGCAGCTGATTGGGGAGATGTTCAGATGTTTTGGTTTGCCGGTTTCATTTCGTGCTGCACTGCTGATACTGGTTGGTCTATTTTGTGCTTTCTATTTTAGATGGTTGAGCCATCAATTTTCCGATTAATTAACTACTGAATCCAATGACCTGAATGCTTGTGATCCTATTTCTAACAGTTCTGCATCTTGCCCCCACTCCAGCCTTCCTCAAAGCCATGATTTTAACGCTGTGATCAGCTTCCCACCAGGTTTCCATTCCATCTTCACAGCTAAGCCAGGTTTTTGCCTGTAGGACAATATTTATTAGCCAAGACCCACCTTTGGTGGACAGCTGATGAAAGAAATTCTCTCCACTTCCTTCTTTGCTTTGGTTAATTTTGTTCTCAGTGCCTTCATTATGTGCTAAACGAGGTTCCATTTGTCCTCTCTTTACACCTTTCCCTTTTGTTGTTAGCCTGACACCTCCCTGCTTAAGTCAGCTGGTCTTTGCCTCAGAAAAGCGGTTTCCAGTTTAGGAAGGAAGCTCCCCAAATCCTCCAAAGCCTCTCTTGGGGAGGCGAGATGAGTACTTTGTAAATGACACCCGTGGTCAGCTTTCCCATCAAACACCTTCTGGTTTGCTTCATCTACAGAGAGATCTCCGAAGGCTTCTTTGAGTACCTTTTCCACACCCTTTCAAGTGATGCAGCCTGAAAAACATGAGAGAGGCTGTGATTTAGGGACAGTGGTGCTGGGATGGAGCTGCAGTTGGGCTCCTGACTTCCCACCTCAGTGATGTACCGGCTGGGGCCATCACCAGAGAGCTGCAGCTTTCTTTAGGAATGGATCCGACCTCTTGGAAAGCTAGCTTGGCTTTCTAAAATAGCAGAAAAAGAACCTGGTGGTGGTCTGGCAGACCAAACAGAAGAAGACTGTGCTCTGCTGGGTTAGGGAGAGGATGGGACTCTGCAGTCAAGAGAGGAAAAAAAGGAATGATGTTTCTTTGCAGCTCTATCTCTGCAGAAAGCCCAGCCCCAATCCTTCCAGAGACTTGCAGGATCCATCTTCCTAAAACCTTATTGTAGGCAGACTAGATTTACTTAGTTTGGATTTATAATTGAAGCACAATTAATTCCACTGTATCTGTGCCATCACCTCTGTCCCATCTGTGCCCAGTGTATTGAGAGTGAGTCCTGCCAGCCCCACCGTGCCTCTTCATCACTTGCAAATGCAGGAAGAGATTTTGTTGTTTTCACACTAAGGACTTAAAGACAACGGGGAGCTCATCCTGACACTGAGATTCTCATTGTCTTGGGGGGGATTTTTTTCTTCCTTGGAAAGTAATTTCCTCTCTTCTGGACAGAAATAATAACACGGGATGATCCTAACTAATCATCCCATTAATTCTGACAGCCATTCAGGAAAATGCTTCCTCTTCCTCCCCAACCATAAGCATCTGTAAGCATCCTGCTCATCAACAAACACTCCAGCAGCCACAGAGCATCCACTGGAAACCGCTGTGAGAGCAGCACACATGCTTAGGTGCTCCACTGAACTGGGACCTCTCTAAACAAGAAGAGACCATTAGTTTTGGCTCATTGCCTTAACTGAGATGACGATTAAATCCCACTCCTCCCACCACTTTCTGAAAAATAAACTTAGAAACGAGGCATCTTTGCAGCTGTGACTAGTAATAAATCCAATTAATTTCCATGTCCTTAGTGCTAATATATGCACTAGACGTGCAAGCTCTGCCTTTTTGTTTCCTTCGTGGAAAAGCTCTTCACAGAAATTTCCTTCTAATTAAAATGGGAATTTGCTCCTTTGTGGATAATATTCCTCCAGGAAGCTGCTTAGTAAGATGCAGCAGGGAACCCAGAGGATGGGGTTCGTTTGTCATTGTGTTGGTTTTTCTTTTTAAAAGAAGAATGCATCTGACAATATCACAACAAATTCCCCTTCCCCCTGAGATTTAAGGGTTAAAGAAAAAAAAACCCAACCCTTCACTTTGTCCTGTGAAGATGTCACCAAACAAAGCAGAAACCAAAGGCACAGATGCACTTCTCTTTGAAATCTGCATAGTAATTACTGTTTACCCAGCTTCCTCCTTCACTGACGACTCCAGTACAAAGGGTACAGTAAACAGCTGTGTGGGATTCATGGTCAGATCCATTAGCAGGAATCGAGTATTTGGCTGAGAGCAAGGCTCATGCCAGTTGTTTCAGACTGGATAATGAGCTGAGAGGAAAACCACACAGGTCAGGGCTGTGCAGAAAGTGTTGCTGGTAGTGCTCTTGGTGATTACAGGAGATCAGAGCCCCAGCACAGATGGGAGGGCAAAGTGCACAGGCTCTGGCGAAGCCTTTGAAAGTTTATCAGCCCTTGTGCTCTGAAAACTGCCCATAGGTGCCCCTGGTATCTGTATGTCAAAGAGCACAGCCCACTCAAAACAGAGGTCTGTGACAACTGGTGCAGACCTCCAGGCACTGTGAGCTCTGTAGAGAGAAGAAGCAGCTGGAACTTGAGTCCTGTGCAGAAGCAACTTTTGCTTGTATCACATCCAAGAGATAATCACTCCAGAAGCCAAATTTACATGAACAAACTCTGCTACCACACTCCTCTCCTCCTCCTGCTGCCCCACGACTAACCTTTCTTCTCCACCCTGACCAATAAGTCCCTGCTTCATGTTCTGAGATTCCCCAGAGCGCTGTGGATGCTTTTCTTTCTGCCTATCTCTCGTGTTACATCCAGGAATGGCTATTTCTGCTTGCAAAGGTTATCTGTGTTTGAAGCCTCCTCCCCACGGACAGAATCATAAGGTCTCTGATGAGGAACAGCAGGTCTTTGTTCATTCTCAATGCATGGGGCTGTAAATCCTCTGGGGGTGACCAGGGAAACCAAGAGCTTACTGCTCCCATAAATCTCCTGGGGTGGCTGCTGCAGCCACCACGGGCTCCCCAAGAGCTGCAGGTCTCTGCAAATGTAGGATAGAAAACACGCCACTGTACATGGGGACAACAGCAGAAGATGGCGTTTGAATCCCTTTAGTTAAAAGGTGGCCTGGATAAGCTGCTGGGATGGCTGGGAATGGCAAGAGAGCCTTTGCAGCTTTTCCTCGCTTCTTGGCTAAGCCAGTGTCATTCATCTGGCATTAAACTGGAGGTGCTGGCTAAACCCCATGCTGTGGTAAACTCAGGGTTGCACCCACATTTAGGCTTGGTGCCCTAACTTGGATATGATCCTTGACCTGGGGAGTGGTGGGCAATGTCAGAGCAGACCAGCATAGTCCATCCAGCTGGACAGGGTACTGGGCCATCTTGTCTGGACCATGACTTTGCCGAGAAAGGCTGGATCAGATGATCCTTGAGGTCCCTTCTGAGCTGGTATTCTATGATTCTATGGTCTGGATGTGCCCTTGGGTTGGACCTATTCTCTCCCTACCTTTTGTCTTGCTCTGGCTTCCAAGCACTGGTGAGTTCAGGGAATGGCCTCTGGGCAGTGACACCCAGGAGACAAACCCTTGTTATACCAACCCTTACCACCCAGTCCTTCCCAGCACTGCAGCTGTCCCAAACATGCTGTGGTTAGTGCCTTCACGTATCTGTCCATGAAAGATAAAGCTCTGGCCTCACCACAACAGCTCAGGGCACCCTGTTTGTCTCCTGCAGTGCAGTGGGGTAATTTTAAGAGCTCATTGCACCAGGATGTCACCTATTTGCAAAGGCTGGGGAATCATCTGATGAACCAGTGCCCCTTGGCAAAGCAGCCACCAGCACTGAGAGGCAGTTGACAGCTCCGCTTCCCAGTGACAGGGCTGAGCCCAGCCAAGCATGACAGGCTTTCCGTGCGCCGCTGAGCTGCGGTGAGTAGGTGATGCTTTTCATGTTATTTTTTGCTTTGAATTTTCCATTTCTGATCTTTCCCAGGAGGAATCCGTGTTTTACTCTGTCATCCAGTGGTGTGGAGGAGCCTGATCTGGTGGCAGTAGCACCAGATGGTGACTATTAAGATCCATGGGCATGTGCCAGCTGTGTTCTCATCTCTGTGTCTTCACTTGGGCAGGTCTCCCCATCTTTGCTGCCTGCTCACTAGGACAGGGCATTTATTGCAGCCTCTGGATCTGGCACCCAAAAGAAAGATGCTAGGTGGTTCCAGCCCAGGGCTTCTGCTTGGGACAGGTCGAGTGGAAAACCAGTTAACAGGGTTAGGCAGGCATTGCCCACAAGGCACTTGTCACGCCTGCCTCTTCTCATTACCAGTCTCTTATTTAGTCTCTGTGCCAGACTCCCCTTGAGACTGGGAAGGACAAGAACTATTCCTCTGGATGTCTATTGGTGCCCAGCAGCAATGGAGGGAAGCCTGAGCTAACCAGTCCCTCCAGCTGCTCTAATTTAACTGGTGTTCTCACTGTCATGACCAGCACAGAAGGGCCTGCTGGTTCCCTGAGCCTTTTGTTTCTCAAAGTGACAACCTCCTTATGGGCCCTATAGCCCTTGGCTAGATGCTTCTTCCTTGTCTGGTCTCTCCTTCTGGCAACAGTTTAATAAGCAAACCCTCCAGTGATGCTCTTCCACGACGCAGCTATTTGAATTCTGCCTTTTCTTTTTAGCCAGGTTCATTTTCTTGCTCCTCCGGGCAAGTGGAAATGCCTATGGGAAGGCTTTCACCTCCTTCTGCTGTCTTAGATGTCAGAGTACCACCACTGCTCGCCCAGACAACTGGCAGTCGATTTGTTTGCAGTCTCTGTGGAACAAGCCTGGCCTTTTATTTTGCAGCTTTACTCTACCCAGCTAGCAGCCCTGGAGCTCCCTTGCCAAAACAAGAGAGGAAAAGACTTGAGCTCCATGAGCTGAGGCCAGCACTGGTATGAGATGGGAACCAGGCTCAGATTGGGCCACATGGCCCAGATGTTTTCACTTTCATTTCTTTCTTCATTTGCTGCTTTTCCTGGAGGCTCTCAGCTTTTGTTATAAACAAAGAAATACAAATAAATAAATAGGAGGGAAGAAGAAGGTGTTGGAGGAGGCAGTGACATTTGTAAATGTGCGCAAAGCATCGAGGTGACGTTTGCAGCAGCCTGAAACAACAGCTCTGGGGGAGATGGAGGTTCTCCCTTTTGGCTTCAGTGCTCTTCCTTGGCTGCATCCCACAGCACCTCGATCTCTCTCCATTTGTACTTTTCCTTTGAAACCACTAAGTGAACAGGAGATGACCTTTTAATCATAGAATCATAGAATCCTTAGGGATCGGAAGGGACCTCAAAAGATCATCTAGTCCAATCCCCCTGCCACAGAAGGACCACTTAGACCAAGTCGCACAGAAACACAGGATAACCAAAGGCTGAAGATTTCCTGGGGCTCTGGGAGCTGGACTGTGGCAGGTTACAACGGTTGGACGCACAACCCAACTGGAGGAGCTCTGCAGATCCCGCTGAGCATCTGCACGCTAGAGTTGGTGCCTCAGTTTGTGTCTCAGTGAGGTGGAGTTGGAGGAAGCATCATCAATTCAACACTGTAACAGCTCCCTGCCTGCAGTTCAATCCCTTCACTAAGTGAAGCTCAGAGTGAGGTGCAAGCTGAAAAATTCAGATCCCAATCCAAACCAGGAACGTGCTAGCGTTTGGGTATGTAGGTCTGGAGCTGCAGTCTGACTCACTTGCAAATAGGGACTCTTTGCAAACCGTGCATCAAGGTTCAAATTCCTGTCCCTCCTCCGAAATTAAAGTTGAAGAAATTCTCAGAACTCAGTGTTTTGGTTCTGGGCCATCTAAGAGGGGTGAAGTATGTGTTTTAAGTGCTTTGTTGAATGGGAAGAGACTTGAGCTTATGCTTAATGTTATTAAGTGCTTAGTTGTTTTTGTTGAATCAGGGCCCCTTGGCTTTTAAAGTCAATACTAACCCCTTAGGCTGCATCTGAAAGGATTTGGGAAAGAAGTGGCATCCAGATACTGCTGGATGTTTGACTGCTGAGTGCTGCATTCCTGCTTTGAAGGCTTGTTCCCCTAAATCTGCTCTCATTCCTCTTCCAGATCATCTAAACGACTAGTCCCTGGCCACCAGGTGATTATGCAAGAGAGGATGGGGAGTTATGGACAATTAACACATGTCCCAGCACAACCCCTGGAGGAGTTCAGCTGTCCTGCAGGTTCCAGCACTGATCTCAAGGCGTCTCACTACACTGAAGAGTAATGCTCCTTTACTGGCCCAGCTGAAGAAGCACACTGCAGGCCTTCTGATGGACAATTAGGGTGGCTGCTGTACTGCCCCTGGTAACCAGTATCTTGTTGTGAGAGCCCTTTGGTTAAAAGAGTGCTCACAGGAACACAGCTGGCTAGTCCCTCACTACCAGCAGGGAACAGACTAGTTGCAGGCAGCAAACTTTTCAGCCTATGCAGATGCTGCTGGAAGGGAGGTGTCCCCAAAAATCTGAGACAGCAGGATGGGTATGAACCTTATCCCCTGAAACAGCATTTTGGTGGCACAAGAGCTGGAACTGTTGTGTTTGAGAGAAATGGGACTCCAGATAGAAGTGGGGAAAACAGCAGCTCTTTCTGCTTTACAGGTAAAAGAGCATCTGAGACCAGGATGGAAATAGATGGAAAACTTATGCACAGATGAAAGGCTTGAAATGAAATCCATTATGCATGAGACTAACAGTTGGAGTCTGAGAGCCACTTGGAGGTAATCGTCTGAAAAGCTGGAAGGGTTCTGAGCAACCCTTTTCAGCCTACTGCAGGGCACCTGAATGGTTACCAGAAACTGGACTCCCTGTAGAGGAAAGGCAGAGTTAAGACTGCCAAACCAGTGCAACCTTCTACAGACAATCCAGATGCAGCCCTCCTTACCCTGTGTCTTCCCCAAGGTCAGGCAGGCTGGCTGCTGGGTCGGTCTTGAGACAGAGCCATGTGCCTTGTGACACAGAGACTTTGATTTGCAATGCCAGCTGCTTTTGAAATTAAATACCTTCTCTAGTGCAGTACAGGATATTTTTCCAAAAACAGTGTTCCTGCCTGCACATCAGATGCTAATCCAGCAAACGGCAGCGCAAGGATGCAGCATGCCCTGAACAGACTCAGATTAAAGTTTGAGGCCAATAATTTCTGGAAATTGAAATGCCATTCTCTTCTCTTACAGGTTTCAGATGCCTGAGTTGATAGAAATCGTGTTCTTCCAGGACAAAGCCTCTATTAAAGAAGCCAATATTGGTAAGAGGCTCAATTCTCAAAAAAATGATAGAACTATGAAGACAGCAAGGATTCAGGATTCACCTGCAGGAGACTTCCCACTTGAATTCAATGCCAGGCTTTTGTGTGGGGCAGTTTTTAAGTTAAGACTCACAGATTGACAGCAGGTCCCTCCGGAGCCCTCTCTGTTCCGACTCACATCCCACTGTTTATGTGTCGTGGACTCCCTGACTGCACACCTGACCTGAGTTTTGTGTGACTCAGTGATGCGAATCCTGGATAGAACCAGTGACACCTCCCTTCCTCCGGGCACGTGCCTCAAGCAGCAGTAAGAGGTCGGTGTTTGTCCTCCCTCACACAGCAGAGGGAATTATTTCAGGCACAGAGATTTATGTTGTTGGGGGTTTTGCTTTAGTGGTTCTTTGACCTCTTGTTATTCACTAAATGAAGCTCATTCCTGTTAACCCTCTGTGCATGGGAAGGCAGCAGGGAAACAACGTGTGAAGAAGAAGGTGAAAATTTGAGTGCAAGTTCTTCAATGCAAAAATTGAGTTCTTAGAAGCAAAGAATGGGAGGGTGAGATAGAATCAGAGAGCCATCAAGTTTAGAAAGGATCTTTAGGATCATCAAGTCCAACCATCCACCCTACAACCCCCAACTGCTAAACCATCTCCTGAAACACCATGTCTACCCAATTTTTTTTAACATCTACAAGGATAGTGCCTCCCCCCCCTCCCTGGGCAGCCTAATCTGAACCTCTCCTGGCACAACATGACCCCATTTCCTCTTGCCCTATTGCTAGTCGGCAGGGAGAAGAGATGGTGAGAGCAAAGGAATTACTTGAGGAGCACCCAGCAGACCAACACTTACACAAAATCTTGTAAACCTTCTTCCTCGACACTTGTGACACCTCCTGGTTTAAAGGCAGAGCCCAAATGCTTTTTTGCCACTGCTACTGGAATCTCATGATCTTAGCTGGGTTTGAGGCTGTGTTTGCTTAATAGGAAAGGCTGAGGGAGCTGGGTCTCTTGAGCTTGGAGAAGAGGAGGGTGAGGGGGGACCTCATTCATGTCTATAAATACGTGAGGGGTGGGTGTCAGGAGGATGGAGCCAGGCTCTTCTCAAGGTCATCTGCTGATAGGACAAGGGGCAGTGGGTGCCAGCTGGAACAGAGGAGGTTCCATAGAAATATCAGAAGGAACTTCTTCCCAGGGAGGGTAACAGAGCACTGGAACAGGCTGCCCATGGGGGTTGTGGAGTCTTCTTCTCCGAAGATGTTCCAGACCCACCTGGATATGTTCCTGTGTGACTTGGTCTAGGTGATCCTGCTGTGGCAGGGGGATTGGACTGGATGATCTTTTGAGGTCCCTTCTGATCCCTAATGTATGATTCTGTGATTCTATTTAGCCCTCCTCAGCATGTCTGTGTCCAAAAGAAGGTTAAAAAACCTTCATAAAAATGTGCTGTTTGCAGAAAACAAGATCGACTCAGGTTGCCTGTGATTTGTATTCAAAAGCCTTTTTTCTCTGGAAGTGGAGCTGATGTAAAGGGGCCTTTGTCCATGCAATCACCAGCTGAGACTGCATGAACCCCTTTAAAGACTATTATAGCATTAGAATTTAGCGAGGAAAAGAACTACCCCAAAAGCCCTTGCAGTTGCTGTCAGGTTTGTATAAACTAAACGCGTTGCGGTGCAGTTTGGACTTGCTCTGCTTCCTACTGCATGCAGGCAGGCTTCATTGGAAGGTCTTCCCGTGAGCAGCTCCAGGCCCCAAGGCCATCAAAGAGAAAACCACATCCAGCTCTGCCTTGTCACAGGCGGTTTGAATGCAAATTGTCCTGAAAAATGTCCTTTCATCCAGGAAGGGCTCACTGCTTTCAGCAGGAACCTCTGTGGTCCTGGGCTGGCTGCTGAGCTGTGGCTGTTCATGGCAGTGCAGTGGGGTAGGTGCAGTGGTTCAGCTAGAGGGACAGCGTGAAACATAAACCTGATTGGGACAAAACATCTGGGCCACACAGCTGTCACTATTGCTGTGACTTCATACTGACCATACCTTGTTGATGTCCTCTTGCTGCAGAAGGAGAAAAAAGAGGGTTGGAGGAGATGCCCATCTCTGCCTTTCCTCCTCTTGGCAGAGAGCTGGGCTGCTGGACGCATGGGGGTGAGATGTGAACAGATTGGTATTGCTGGGTTTCAGAGGGTCTTAGCAGTGTGAAGGAGCAAGGAAGGGCTCAGCAGCACTAGTGGTCCTGTGTTTAGCTGCCATGGATAGGTTGGTCCCTGAAGGCTACATCAGGAGAATTTGGGATGGCTGGAGGAGAAGAACCTGTGTGGCCAAGCACGGGTATGGTGAGACTCCCTTTCCTGGTAAAGATGCGTGTTTCTCCAGAGCAGGTTGAGAACTGAAGGCAGAGGGAGATGAGAAGGGAGAGAAGCCAGTGATAGAGCTGGGTATGATCTCTGCATGGACTCTCTGCCACTGGAGCTCACAGTATGTGGGACCTCAGTGTATTGTTGTCTCTGCAACCTTAATCGATACTGACACATCCATGCCTAACTTTTTGTCAAAGGCGTCTTATGATGGAGAAGCTTTCTCCTCCACAGGCTGTCCCTGTTCTTTAAGGTGTAGTTTAAGCCCATCATTTCTGTTCTTTCACTCTGGTGGCTGATTATTCACGTTTTCACAGAAATCCTTATGCAGAGGCCATGCTGGTGAGGGCTGTTCCCAGCCTGATGGGTGCAAAAAGGTCTTAAGCTAAGCACCATCCCAGGCCAACAGCATTCTGGATGGTGGTTAGCAGATCGAAAGAGGTTCTTCTCCCCCCTCTACTCTGCACTAGTGAGGCTGCATCTGCAGTATTGTGTCCAGTTCTGGGCCCCTCAGGTCAAGAAGGACACAGAGCTGCTGAAGGGTGTCCAGCGTCATCTGGTGCTAGGACAAGGGGCAATGGGTGCAATCTGGAACAGAGGAGGTTTCATAGAAATATCAGAAGGAACTTCTTCCCAGGGAGGGTAATGGAGCATTGGAACAGGCTTCCCAGGGATTGTGGAGTCTCCTTCTCTGGAGACATTCCAGACCCGCCTGGATATGTTCCTGTGTGACTTGGTCTAGCTGATCCTGCTGTGGTAGGGGGATTGGACTGGATGATCATTCAAGGTCTCTTCTGATCCCTAATGATTCTATGATGCTTTGTCACCAAAGATCAGGCATTTTTAAATGTAATTATGAAAGCCAGGGCAGGAGAAGAAAAGGAGACACAGTACAAGAACATCAGACATGATATCGTAACAATGGATCAAAAGTAATTGCTGCAAAATTCAACTGACATTGTCTGCTTGGTGAAGAGGAAGAATGAAGTAATTGAAAGAGTCAAAGAAAGTCTTGCTTGGAGTATTCCAGCTCTGCTTTCATTTGAGCAGTGTCCATGAGCATGGGGAGGGAACGCCGTCCCTGGCAGTTAGCTGTAGGACATGATGTATTAGGTGATCTGTTAAACAGCCAGTAAAGTTTCTTTATCATGAACAACGAGGCGGGTAGCTTCAAGCTCTGCTTCTTGTCAACTGTGAATCTCACAGGTGACACTGGTTTGTTTAACTCCATGTTCTCTCTCCATGTTGTCCTTATCAGACCCTCTCTTATCCTTAAAACAGAGGTAAAAAGCCAGTTGCCTGACTTTTCACACTTTTCATCTTGTTCTTCCCTAATATAGGGACTAGGGGCAACTTTTGCATCTTCTTTGCCAGGTTGGCACCTATGCTGCACTTGATACCTCATTGGGCTCAGGGCTCACCAGCCCTCCAGTGATTCTGCACTGCTCCGGCACCTTTGCTAAGCAGAAGTGGGTCTTCCATAGCCTTGGGGAGAACCACATCATTTGAGGCAGCCGTGGATGATTCAAAATCAGTTCTTTTCCTGACTCAACAGATGGGCTGCTGCCTGCAAAAAAGGAAATTAATGTCTTTGCATGGCTCGTAGTCTGACAGGAATGTCTGGAGAAGCTCTAATGTCGCTTCCCCACAAGCAGCTGTTGTCTGCATCCTCCTCCATGGCCTCTTGGGTGACTTCTTGTTTTGCAAACAGTCCATCCTTCCTTCCACATTCCCTCTGGACAGAGCTCTTTGCTGGAGCGTTTCCTGCTTGTGGCCCTTTATTCATGTGCAGTGCCAGTGCAACAGCTTGTGCTTAAATTGGATCACTGGAATATCTGGGTTAGCAAGAAGGACATAAGAGGTTGTTTTTTAAACTCGGATCAGGATAGCAATCTCTTTCCCAGCCATGGTCCCAGCACAGCTGGTAGAACAATGTTCTGCAGCGGAGGAGCAGCCCACTGTAGGAAATGCCCAAACTAAGGGTCAGGAGCAGGGCAAGGGAGAGCATTGCTGTCGTTACCAGCTCCAGCGCGTGTTCGCCTCTGGTACATCAAATGGGGGAGCCACATCATTGCACTGATCCTATGGGAAAAGCCTATCCCATTGCCTGGCAAACGGGCAGTGGCACTGGGGATGAAGGAAAGTGGGACTGTGCCTTTTGATGGAAGATCACAGTCAGATCAGGTTAGAGTGAGGGAAAACTGGACCCTTGAGGGACTTAATGGTGTTGTCAGTGGTTCCTGATGCAGCAGTCACTAGCAGTTTTTTGCCACAGGTGAGGAGATGTTTTGCCAGGCTGGGGCAGTGAAGTCATGAGGTTGTGTTCAAGATGCTGCTGGAAGGTGTCCAGTGTAGAGCAACAAAGACGATGAAGGAAGTAGAGCACCTCCCTTATGAGGAAAGGCTGAGGAAGCTGGGACTCTTGAGCTTGAAAAAGAGGAGAGTGAGTGGTGACCTCATTCATGTCTGTAAATCTGTGAGGGGTGGGTGTCAGGAGGATGGAGCCAGGCTCTTCTCAAGGTCATCTGGTACTAGGACAAGGGGCAATGGGTGCAAGCTGAAACAGAGGAGGTTCCATATCAATATCAGAAGGAGCTTCTTCCCAGTGAGGGTAACGGAGCATTTGAACAGGCTGCCCATGGGGGTTGTGGAGTCTCCTTCTCTGGAGAGGTTCCAGACCTGCCTGAATGTGTTCCTGTGTGACTTGGTCTAAGTGATCCTGCTGTGGCAGGGAGACTGGACTGGATGATTGTTCGAGGTCTCTTCTGATCCCTAATTATTCTATGATTCTATGCTGTTCTACATGTATGAGACTCAGGCTCTGCATGTTGACAGCAGGGAAATGTTTCTAGCACCCTACAACCGCAAGGAAATAAGCGTAGGCTCTGAAGAAGAGTAAAAAGCATTGTAGGTGTGCTGCAGCTACCTATCACTCAGAGAAGCGGGCCTGGTTTGACAAACAATGGAAACTCTGCCAGGATGCTTTGCTTCGGTTTAGGTTATTGGCTAGAACTGTTTGTGGTTAGTAACCAGCACAAGGTTCACTTGAAATAATAATGTAACCATGGCAATGTGGGAACACAAACCGATGTCAGGCTGGTTTGCTGATAAGATTTATACCCCATTATATCATTCTGTGCAATTAAGAAAGGTTTAGAAAACGAACATTAGAATAGATTAAAATGAAGTATCAGAACTGTAGTAGTGGCTGTGGGTCTGAGGCACAGTCCTCACGTGGATGTTTCCAGATAACATCTCGCCCTACCTCCGTCGGGCTGGAAGGAAAGCAATTGCTTTCGTGTGGCTAACAGGGAATTGCCACGTTCCTCTTGAATTCTGCAATTTCCTGCTCTCATTTTAGCATGACTGGTCAGAAATATACCTAATTGGCCTTGTTTAATCTAAACTGAATGTAATGGCCAGCAGGGTTGGAAGAGGGAACAACAAATGTGTGCACTGGAATGTCGGGGTTCACTCCCAGTGGGAAGGAAATTAATGGTGAGGTGGGGGATCAGAAACTCTGGCTCCTGCTCTATGTGTTATGGATTTGCTGCCCATCACACCATCCACCACCACTTTATTACCAGAGGTAGCCACCTGCTGTTCCTTGTCTTGTAAGCTCCATGGGGCAGAGACCATCCCTTTATTCCCTATAAATGAAAGGGAACGTGGCATTTCTACCACCTAATGATAGGATAAACCAGGATAATCATAATAGATGAGCCATTTCATAACCGCCTCTGTACCAGACAGAATTACACCTCTGTAGCATCCTAGCAACAGAGCTCCTCGATCACCATCTCTTCTTCTTCCCTGCAGATAACTCCCTACCTCCCTCCTGGCAGTTTCTGTGTTCAGGTTTAGGATGGGAATCTAGAATTACCTGGTTTTGGAGAATTTCAGCTGATTACCCCAGTGAAGGAATAGGGGTTTCATGAAGGAGCATGAGAGCAAGTCCTTCAGCTGTTCCACAAGCCAGGAGGGCACTGGAAAACAATTTCGTATTCAGAGATGTCTTTTTTCATGTGAGTCTTGGTCCTTGCTGAGTTTTGAGCTGTTTGGTTTGCTAAGATAGAGGCCTCCAGACTTGTCCAGTCAGGGGGTCAGGGCCTCCCTCTTATCGCAGATTTGTTTTCACTGGAATGATCAACTGCAGCGTAACTGAGTACAGAGAAACTAGCTGTGGTCTCTCGTTCCTTCTGTGTTTAAAATACCTCATTTACTTGAGGACAATACCTACCAAAAGAACCCTTTCCTCCATCTTCTCACCTTATTGTGCTCTTCTGGTTCTGTCTGCCATCTCTATTCCCTATGGCTGGATCTTTTTTCTCTTGCTGTTCATGGACTCTTGCTCTGTTGGTTTTTGAGCAGCGTCATTTTCAAGTAAATGAAAATTATTTTCGGCTGCCTTCAAACTCTGCCCCTTCTGGTCTTTCTCTCCTTTTGTCTCCATGACCTACACTCTGCTGAGCTGCATCCTAGTTCTTGAACAATCTTTTGTGTCCCTCCCCTCATTCATGGTGTCAGGTCACATCTCATTTGCTTTCACATCATTTGACATTCCTTGCTGCCTGCTCACTCATACATCTCCTCTCCCACTCTATCCAACCTCCTCATTCCCACTGCTTCTCAGCACCTTACTGTGCCTTAATCTACATGAGGAAACCTGAGATCCTCTTCTTCAGATTCCACTTCCCTTCCTCTTTGCTGATGGTAGCCACACAGTGAGTCTGGTTCAGTCAGAGCTGCATCACCCTCTCCACATGATGTAGGGCAGTTTGGCAGTTCTGGTGTTTCAATTCCTTTCTAGAACTGAGGATGGAACAGCAAAGGCTGAAGTCAGAAATGTCAGCAGGGAATGCAGGAGATGAGCAGCATTGTACACTCTTCAGGTACCATCATCTCTGAAGACTATAAGATAACTTGAGAGATGACTTGGGAGGGAGAAATGAGACCCAAATAAACCTGGATATTAAGACAGAATGTATTTATCACTGTAGTTTCTTTTTGAAGCCAGGTCTATGTTGCACAGTGCTTAACAGCACAGAAAGAGTTGAAATAGTTTGCATAAATATTACATGAAGCTTTGTGTGCAAACACATACAAGACACAGAGCTGCATGCAAAATCTGGCTTAAAAGGGTGAAGAAAGATATGGGAGCTCTCTGCTGCCCTATCTGGGGAGCTTCTGGTGCCTGCTTGGGAAAGTAATTCTGCATTGCAACAGAGCTTTCAACATAAACACGCTCCAAGGGTGCTGTGTGCCAAGCTACACGCAGGAGAGAGACCCATGGAGCAGGTTTCTAGCTCAGCAGCAGTGGCCTACAGGTTGTGGGGCAGGGACTGAACCAACTTCTGAGCCTGTTGTGGGCCCAGATACATCAAGTAAGTAGAGAGACAGTGGTCCATTATGAGATGTGTTTTTTATTTCCAGCTTTGCTTAGCAACCTCAGTCAGTCCTTTGCCCTTGGGGCATCCCTTGTCCTTTCAGTGTTTGTCAGTTTGCTCTGTGGCTGCAATTTCATGGTCTCTTGAATCTGGCAGGAGTGACATTGCTCCCCAAAGAAGTCACCCTGCTTTCTCTGCCTGTTCGTTCCCGTGCTGCCTCACTCCTCTCCTTGTGCTGGCACACACACACTTACGTGGATCAGCAGGCGTGGATCTACCCAGCAGTAAGGCTGTCCTGAGGACTAGCCATCCATGCTGTACATTTTCAGGGTGCCCTGCACACCAAACGCCTGTTCATGAATGTCCATTAGTGGTTGGAGCACTTCAGGTGTTCTTCCTTCCTCTGCTTTTGTTCTCGCCCAATTCAACTCAGTCCATTTGTTCTCAAATCCCAGATGGAGTGATCTAGTTGCTTCCAAAGGGAACTGGTAACTTGCTTCTTCTCGAACAAACACCATATTGTGTTCTGAAGGGTTCCCTCAACAATTTCTTCTGCCTCTTCCATTCCCCCCCTCAGAATGTGTCCAGAACTCAGTGTTTGCTGTGTTTCGATACTAACATTTTTTCTTTTTTAATTCAGCGTCTGTCTTTCCTCCCCTCCCTCTCTCCACTCTGCCCATTGAAAACCTAATTGCAGATCCCTTGCTGCAGTTAGTCTACGCTTTGTTCTGGTGTTCACTCCATTGCAGCTGTTTTTGGCTGGTCAGCTCAAAACAGGCTTTGAAGCAACACCTCTACACCTCGCTGGTGCTGTAATCCTTCTGCAGTCAGCACCCTGATGCAGGAACTGCTGTGTTCTCCTCTGCTTCCCACCTCTCCTCAGCCCCTCACATCTTCATGCCAGGATTTATTGTTCCACTTGGATCATAGAACAGCATCATAACATTGCTTAGGTTGGAAAAGACCTTCAAGACAAGTCCAACCACTAACTCACCTCTCCCAAGGACACTGCTCACCCCTGTTCCTATGCTGCAGATCTCCACGACTTCGAAACACATCCAAGGATGGTGATTCAACCCCCTCCCTGGGCAACCTGTTCCAAGGCCTGGGGACCGTTTAAATAATCACAGAATCGCTTAGTTTGGAAAAGACCTTTAAGAAGATCGAGCCCAAACGGGGAACGCATCATTTATGCTCC